>JBBPFQ010000009.1:4324260-4349403 GCA_037974815.1 Kaempferia elegans
GGGAGTTTTCAATTACCTTTCTCAAACTTTTCGAGCTTAAAGTAGATACACACCTAAATAAGATTAAAAGCAAATAAAAGAGAGTACGAAACAACTTAATTTACTTGATTCGCAATCAGGGGATTGCTACTCCGAGGAAAGTAAACTTAGTAGACAATGTCTCCTTCTCGAACAAAACGTCGAATGTGGAAAAGCCTCGTACACGAAAATGATGCTCGAAAATGAAAAATCTTGAACAGATGATCGTACAAGTGTATTAAATTAAGTTGAATCACAGCTCTATTTATAACTCCTGGTTGATTCTATCCGAAATGCTAATGTGGCAATTCTGGACGCTCAGACTGGGTCCGGGCGCCCCCTCGTGGGCGCTGTTAGCCATACCGCAATAGCTCTGCAACGCTGCGCGGATAAAGTTTTATCCACGTGAGGGCACCCGGACTGCGCTAACGTGGACCCCCCTGGAACGACTACACGACGCAAACCACCCAGACACCCTGGGTGGTTCGGGCGCCCCGGACGGGGCAAAGTCAACATTATGTTGACTTTATCCATCTTCGGCTCCGATCGTTTAGGTGATTTCGAACATTCGGAATATGACTCACCCGAATTCATTTTCCATCCTTCTCAAGCAGGCTTTCTCCCCGGCTTCTCATCCCTTGGACCACCGCGTGTGTCCTTCTCGTTCCGCCGATGTATTCTTCCGTAGCTTTTCGTCCCTCGGATTTACCGAACTCGTTGACTCAATTCTCGTATCATCCTTCTCGTCCATCACGTCTTCTGCTAGACTTCTTATGTTCATAAACTCCTACACACCTAGACACAATGTAAAAAACCAACAGAACTTAATATAACTAAATTGATCACATCAAAACCAACTTGAGATGCTAACAAAAAGTCGTTGGAATTGTTGATCTGAAGATGTTGTTCGAATGCCTTTAAATAGATCAGACTGACTCCTACTGTTCTCTCGACCGGGAAGACGTCCTCACTAGTTCACTCGTCCAGTTACTTGCCTTCACTTACTAGTTGCAGACTTTCTTGACTGGGTCCCTTGACCCACCAAGACTTTTTGCCAGATCTCAACCAACCTGGACTTCAACTATTTGGCAACTTAACTGGACTTCCTTCTGCCAGATATCAATCAACCAGAACTTCGTGTCAGCTATCAATCTAAATGAACTTCAGCTTGGTGTATGGTCCTTTAGACCCATCAAGTTCATATCCCGCACACTTACTAAAAGTATTAGATCACAAAACATATAACTTTAATTATTTATCAAAACCTAAATTTGATTATTGGTGCCAACTACACCAATACTTAGAACTATTAATCATACTATGATACCATTGTTGATGTTTTAAAATATGAAATACAGAAATACAAAATCTAAAAAATTCACAGTGATCTCCCATAGTATATTTTGATCTTCGCTTATCGTCGAAAGAACAATCATGAACGAATTAGAAAGCTCTTCAAGATTCACAAACCAAATCCTTCTTCTATGAATGAGCAAACCAACCTTGAATGTTCGTGCCTCTCTCTCTTTCTCGTGCACATAGACGAACCGTGCCCAGAGAATTTTCACAGACGGGACGAATCCTATCTCTTTGACCTTGCATAGACCTCGCACATAGCTTGTCTCCTTTTTCTTATCCGCCAATTGCCTTGAATGCTCTTTTATAGAGGAAGATAACTCTTCCTCTACCTCCATTTAATAGATGTAGGTGAAAGAGTTTCTCATAAAGGAGGAAGATGAAGGGGAGGAGGTACCTTTCATCTTCGTAACTCCTACAACTTAAACTTGGCTGGACACTAGGAAGTGAGCATCCCCACCATTAGGTTCGAGTTTGAAGGCGATGCCAAGGTCGAAGTAGACGTCAGCAGAGTGCTTTATTTAGTGAAGCAAGAGCATCTCAGGTGATCTGTTTGGCCTTTACAAACCTTGCTTATAAGGATGAGGTTGGGATCATTGGGAACTACCGGCTGAAGAACTGATCAAGCTGGTGTATGATACTATGAGATCGACGTTAGGAATTGCAGAGGAGAATTGTGGGGGTATATAGTTGATAAAAGAAAAATAAGCAAACGAAGATCTCTCTATGTTAGTTTCTGAAATCTACTATGAATCTTTGTAAAGTCTTATGTTGTACTTCAACTATTTGAAGGTATATCAGTCATTTATTCGATTATTTTTATTTTCCAGCAGCTAATTGCTGTTTTATATATTTAATGTTTCAGTCATCAGAATATATAATTTGCAACTTTATATATTACTCAAGATGGGCTTCTAGTGGGCCGTAAATTTGCTATTGTACCGATTAAAAATTTCTAAGGCGTCTGCCTCATCGGCCATGGCTGACCTGAAGAAGCGGAAACGCCGATCGCAGCGGAAAAAGGGCAAACCTCCTCCGTTGGAGCAAAGCCACGTTATGCTGAGTCCTTCCATCGTTAGCTACTGGCACCAGCGCTATTCCTTATTCTCCCGCTTCGATGACGGCGTCCTTATGGACGAGGAGGGTTGGTACTCCGTCACCCCCGAAGCGATCGCAGCTGCCCATGCCGAAAGAGTTTCCGCCTACGTCCACTGCGGGCGCTCCCTAGTCCTGGACGGATTCACTGGCGTCGGCGGCAACGCCATCCAGTTCGCCTCAAGGTGCGGTCTTTTGATTTCACAGTCGAAGAAGATTCGACCTTTTGCACGGTGATTCACTGATAGTCCTTTCAGGGGTTGCCACGTTGTTGCTGTAGATATTGATCCGCGAAAAGTTGAGTTTGCAGCCCACAATGCGAAGATATATGGGGTGGAGGATAGAATCGACTTTGTCATCGGGGATTTCTTTCATCTCTCTCCATTCTTGAAAGTTTGTGCCATATTTTTCACTATACCGCCACCAATGAAGACACTATTATATTCAGATTTTAAATCATAAATAATTTTAGTGTTTTTTTTTTTGAAAATGTTCTCTGCGTGCAGTATTCTCAATGTGTTAGATTCTAAGGCATTTATTCTATACATGCCATGAATTTCAGACTGTACTGATCTATTTTATGTTTATTTCATGCAATAGAAGTGTTAATCCTGTGAAGAATTGGTGGTACAGTTTTTTTTTTTGGTTACTTCTTATTGTTGTATCTTAGTTCTCGAATTGTTCATATCTAATTTGTTCAGAAAAAAATATGCCAATGAATCTGATACATCTATCTGGTCCTGAATTTGGAGATTATTTATTTAATTAATTTCTTAACATGCTTGATTCATGGAGATGCTAGCCTATTTAATGTTAATTCATCCTTATTTATCAAGGGGGACGTTTTGTTCCTATCACCACCTTGGGGAGGGCCATCATATCGACATTTGGACAATTACACACTTGATTTTCTGAAGCCGAAAGATGGGTGTGTTTCTTTTCCTAGTTGTTGTTTGTATAGTTGCACCTTTTCCCTAATTTAATTGAAATTTGATAGCAGGGAACAATAAATCTTATACTAAAGATAATTTGAGTGTTGAATTTTATTATTTTTAAAATTGAGATTTATATGCTTGCTAATTGTAACCAAAAATAGTGGTATTCACAAGGAGCTATGCAGCCTGCTTCTGTCATAAGCCCTCTGGACATAGATATTAAATTGACTTTATAACTGATAGGTAACTCGAGACTGGAAACTATCTAAACCTTTTTGTGATGTGTTAACCAATGATTCAACTTATTCATAGGCTCGCCTCTGGAATAGTTTGCACTTCAAAATTCAAGGAACCATAATTGCTGAAATTTGATTTTTGATAGAACTATTTACATTCAGGAATAGCTGTAGCAAGTTCTATTGTTCCTTCTTCGAGAAATTTTGTTTAAAGTTGAAGATCTTCATAAAATGCGTATGAATAAAACATGCCATGTGGAACCTCTCACATTGTTATGTTATGGAATCTCTATTAGCATAAATTATTAACCCACTAAAGATTTGAGAAATCACTGGTATGGTTCAGTTTATGGTTCTGTTTATCAGGTCCAAGTGTCAAGGGAGATTTATCTTTCTCACTGGTAGATATTTCCTGGTGTTCATCTGATTTAAATGTCTTCTGTCAAGTGTGTCTTTCCATTTGCATTAATTTGAAATTGATATATTACTTTTGGATATATACAAGTTATAAAAATTTATGCTTCTAATTGTTCTTTATTAATTGTACTCTTTTTTAACACAGTAGTTCTAGCATGTATTCTTGTTCTTTTTTAAGGTTGATGCTTTAGAACAATAGGAAATTTTTTGTTTTAGGTACTCAATCTTCCAACAAGCACAGCAAATAACTCCAAACATCATTATGTTTTTGCCTCGTAATGTGGATGTAAACCAAGTGGAAGAACTCTCTTGGTTGTCTAACCCTCCCCTGAACTTTGAGGTAGAATTCAACATCTTAATTTTCTTTTAAATTACGATTAGGCAATCCTTGTTGTCCTTGTTACTTTTCCAATGTACATTTTAATGCTTAATATCAAGGAGGTTTTCCCTTAAAAGCTTCTAACTTCTAATGTCTTTGGATTCTTCACTTGAGAAACTAGTAAGTTCAAACCAGATTCAATAAAAAAGAGGTTGACTAGGGTTCCACTCTGAAGCATAATTGAGAAAATTAAATGTATGCCAAATAAGTTGATTTAAGGTTCAAAATCTCATCATTTCTTAAATTTTATTCTGTTTTCTGAAATTTCCAATGAAACTCTTTTGCCAAAGAGACCTTAGTTTGGAATATAACAACTATTGCTGGTCTTGGAGATCATAAAAGATATTACCTATTGGAGGTCATGTATTATTGTTTTCAGAAGAGGAGAGAGAAGAAAATGAGTTTATGAACACTAACTATTAACATGATACTGTGCAGTATAGCTTGTATGCTGCTTGATATCTCCTTATTGGACCAATTTGAAGCTTGCTGAATCTTTAATCTTACTAGAGTCCTACCTGGTACTGCAATCGGGCATGTTGAGGAATAAAAAAGAAATAATGCAGTTGTTTGTTAAATGAGCATAAATGAGACTATCTGTTTGAAATGAGCTTGTAATCATTTTACTTGTTAGCAATTATGTGAGAAAAGCCCATGAATAAATAACCAAACATACTAGTTTGCTATTTGGCTATCATTTATCAGATGCAGGGAAGGTGCTATTGTCGCCCTGTTCCATGAACAACTATTGTCAAAAATTTTGTGAGTCAACTTTGATTTGTAATACTTAGTTCGATCTTGATTGAATCCTTTGTTTTCTGTTCATGCAGCACCGGCATCAAGTAGCTGCAGTTACATATGCTGAACTTACTAAACATCTGCTTCATGTTCCTTTTATTTCTTGATCTTATTGTTGAATTTGAACACCCACTCTTGGAACTTTATGATGCAGTTAGAAGAAAATCATGTACAATCTAAAGTCAAAGCAATTACTGCCTACTTCGGTGATATAGTATCTAGATGACTTGTCAGATTCCTTTAGTGCTGCTGTAACGTCCGAGGAGGGAGATATACTTCCACACTACAAAAATGCAGAGACATGTGCTATTTTTAAGTTCTTTATCATAATTATCCATGTATTTTTCCGTTTTAAATGACTACCGGCAGCTGTGCTTTGAGTTCCAAAGTTTCAACAAGCAAACAATAGGTTGTGTCACCAAGAGCTGCCCATTCTTGCTGGTTATATCTTTTGGTAAAAGCTAAAATCATACTGG
Organism: Kaempferia elegans; assembly: GCA_037974815.1. Lineage (NCBI taxonomy): Eukaryota > Viridiplantae > Streptophyta > Magnoliopsida > Zingiberales > Zingiberaceae > Kaempferia > Kaempferia elegans. The sequence continues at coordinate 4,329,971 of JBBPFQ010000009.1, forward strand.
AGGATTCCAACCAGCCAGTGGCACCGCACCTTATAGTCCATAGTAATTTTTTCTGTGCAATATGGAAAAAGAAGTCCCTCTTGATTTTTTTGTTACTTTTGACAACCTTAACTTGATTAAATTCATCTAATGCCTGCTAGTGCTTAGTGCATGTTCCTGTTAATTGCTGTTGCTTTGTGTTCCATCTGTGAGTTTTAGTTTGTGCCATTGGTTGATTGAAGCAACCAAAGTGAGCCCTTAATTAAATATTTAAGTAATAGTTCCTTGTTTTTTTTTAACAGTTGCCGAAGAGCTATTATTACCTCAGCGTATGACTCCTGATCTGAATTAACCTAGGACGTCTCTTTTTTAAATATGATTTTTGTGCCAATATTAGGATGAATGCAATCTTTCACTACGTATAACATGCAAAAGAATATTTGTTGACTAATCCCCACTAATCTGAGGCCACATGAATTTGTTTATATGCAATTTGGAAATATTGAGCGGGCCTAATTGATAGACAAAGAGGGAGATTGATTTACCTGGTTGTTGGTAGAAAATTTTTATAAAGTCATATCAATCACCTCTAAGATTAGTCGGATGATAAGAGTTGGATTAGTTTAATGAGTTGAATACCTTGATTATTAAAAAAAAATAATAAAGAGAGAGCTGCTGAACATTTTCTTTAGCCAGATAGCTGCCATTTTTAGAAAACCTGACTGGAGTGGCTTCAATTCATTGTTGATTCACACTTTTCAATTTCTTATCCAAAACCTTTCACTCATATTTTCTTACTGGAGTATCTCTGCTCTTGGAGAGAATAGAGTTTATTTAGAATTACTAACTTTGCACTGGTGTTCAATCGGTTGGTTTTCCGTCCACTTAGAGCTAATCCATACAAAAGCTTACAATAGCAAAAGTAAATACATGCTAAAAAATGCATAGATGTCTGAATCTAAAGTACTTAGATAAACAACACTAAAGTGTACCTGCTCCCTTCAATGACATTTCAGGATAGGAAATGAGGATTTTGCTTGGGCATGCAATATTCATATGATTCCATATGCTATTTGCTTGTGGTCATCAATGAACTCTTTTTCTAGAAGCGTCAGTGGAGTGGCATCTAGCAGTACAAGGACCCTCAAACAAATATAGGATGATCATGTAGGTCATCAGCTAACTTGTTTGAGTCCATATGGTGCACATTCACTCTTCTAAATATATGTGTGCGTGCACGCGCTTGAGTAGGCTAAACATTGTACCAACCATTAAGTTCAATGGAAGTTAATCTTACTTGAAAAAAACATTGGCCTGTCAGCAAGTTTGAATTATCCGATAGAACTATCTGAATGCTTCCATTTCAGCACCTCTCTTCATTATTTTACTAATTTATTACTTTTTAATGATAATTCTAGCCATTCATAATTAGAAGTGAGACAAACCAAACCAGTACACTTCCATGCACTTGTAGTTGGTTTCATATTAAACCACTATTTTACATTTTTTATAAACTCCCTACCCACTATAGTCCATAAATGGATTCACAACAAATGTGTAATTAAATCTCTTGTTAGAATGTTAAACCATCTTACTGAACTCACCAAATTTTAAACCATCTTATTTAAAAACGAGCTTATAGTAGCAACTCTCCAACCACGGAGGAGAGTAATGAGCTGAAGTCATTTATAAAAAGGTTGCAATAAAAACTATATTACACCTATAAGTTATAGTAAATTTGTAAATTCTTCTTATAAATCTACATTAAATAATAATATTGATTTGTTGGATATAAAAATTTATTGCATTTCAATTATAATTTTTTTATTATAAAATATATAGCATTCTTAAAATTCTATTAGGTTTTATTATACTATTATTTCATGTTATGGATAATATATACATTTTCAATGTTTTATTTTTTAAAAAAATTTATTGTAGTTTGCTTGATATAAATTGTCAAATCTAAACGTTTTCTACCTGTTTTAACCTTTTTGCTCTCCAGCTGAATAAAAATTATTGTGGGCATCTATATTCGTTGGGCGTTATAATACTTACCACCTCATAAAAATTATAGGATCTACATGTCACATACACATTGTATTAACAACTTTATTTTCTCACATTTGTTTTAATATTAACACTCATTATTTATGAAGTTCACATGTCACATACATATTATATTAACATATTAATTTTCTCACATTCATTTTAATATTAACTTTCATTATTTGTGAGTCTCGTTATCTACTCATTTATTTTTATTTTAAATTAAATAAATACAATTGCAATTTTATTTACACAATTTAAATGATTATTATTTTAAATAATAATATTATTTTAAATATATTTATTATGTAAAATATATTTTTAATTTTTTAATTTTTTATTTCTATAACATAACTAAAAATTTTAATTTTGTTTGGTTCCAGTTTGATTTGGTTCTGATTTGATTTGATTATATTTGATTCCGATTTAACTTGATTTCAATTTAGTTCGGTTCTACTCATAATATCAATTTGATTTTAATTTGATTTAATTTTAATTTAATTATTTTATATAAATAAAATCTTATTCTATTAATTTTTTTTTATAAATTAAGGGATTTGAACGTTTTCAAGGGTTTGAACGCGTTCAAAGCCACGTTGACATTAACGCCATGCCATATTGGTATTAACACCAATGCCTGGGTTATAACTTGTAATAACTTATCAATTAAAAAACTCTAATATAATATAGAAGCTCTAATATATAACGTGATTAAAAATTAAAAATATTAAAACTTGTGTTTCGGTATTATTGTATTTACTACAATATAGGACAATACCTCTTCTATTGATTATCATAGACAATTCTAATAAACAATTTAATATTCTTTTATAAATTATTAAAAAAATAGTTAAGTAGATCAGATAACATATAAAATTTTTACCGACCACCAATATAAATAAAAAAAAACACTCTCAACGGAATATCCCTTAATTACACATCTACTCTCAACGGATAGTCTATACATAGTTGTTTGGTAAATAAATATTTACACATCATATTCGCAGATCCAGTCAGCCCACTGGAACTTTTTTTAATAAAAAAACTCAAGTATCCAATTCTTGTACAACCGAATAATTTTAAAAAGTGCAGATAAATTCTGACACGACATCCTAACATTTCAACACCACAAGGAGAATCGAACTCTCATCGCAGGATATACCACCTGCTGTTTACCATAGCACCGTGCCTTGGGAATCCTTGTTCATGCATATGAAGTGGTCAAGATTTTACCAAAAATAAAGTAAAAGACCATACTGACATCAACTGATTCTCCAATTTAAACATTTCTAGCACAGGGAGCATGGTACATTAGGAAGAAGAATTATAAAGCTTAGTTGCTGCATGATTCTAAAGGCCATTAAGAATCTATTTATGTTACACTGTGAAGCAGAAGAATTATAAAGCTTAGTTGCTGCATGATTCTAAAGGCCATGAAGAATCTATTTATGTTACACTGTGAAGCAAATATCAGAAAACCATTACAAAATAAGCAAAGAGAACAAAATCTATCAAACAGGGGGGCCGTACAAATATGAAAACACACTTGATGCTAATTCTGCTCCATTTAGGTCGTTTTCATTCTACTATAATAATAAGCAAATAAAATTGCTCGCTCTGCTTTAATATGGCACATTCTTGGGGAGATTTCTAATGACGTTACTCTTCATCCCAATCTTCGAGCGCATGGCTTCAACTCCACGCCGGTTTACCTCCCTAATAACTTTCATCCTAACAATTGACTCCTTCGAATGTACAGTTGCCAAGCCCATGCTGCGATACCTACAGTATGGCGTTTTGTTAGGTTGTTTCTTATAAAAAACAGCTCTTTACTTTGCTAAAAACAACAGAATAAAGCTTCGTCGAAGATGGAGGAATTAGATAGCAATTGCCTCACTTGACTTTCACTTCAAGAATTCAATTGCAGATACGAACAACCAATATTCAGATAAAGGCATTCGAAAAAAGAAAAAAAGATAAAAGAAAAATAAAGAACTGAGGTGAGAAATGAAAAGACTACAATGCAGCAACAGAGAAATTAAAATAACAAGACTACTGGAGCATATGATCAACTGAGAAAGAAAATATAAAAACGGTGCAATGCCTAAAAGAACAGTGCGGCAACGTGTTTATAAATTCAATTGTTAGGAAATTAAGGAATCTAGTTTAGGACAATATTTCCTAACAAAGATTAAAGAAAATTCTAATATCTAATTAATGTAGCAATTCAAATCTTATTTTTATTATTGGATTCACTATAGTGATATATTACATAAATTTAATGGTGGGATAAATTGATAAAAAGTAACTGCAAATAGTTCTTTCTCACACGTAATGGGATCAAAGATCTTGACAGGAAAATAAACCTTTTTAGAGAACAATGTGGCTTCACTCGACAATAAAATTCTAAATGTATACAAAGTAAAGAAGGTGTGAGTACCTTGTTGCTAAAGAAAGAGCCAATGCAATTTCACGTGTAGGGGATGGCCGTGGTTTTTGGCGATAGTAACGAAGAAATTCCCGAGATCCTAGAGTCCGAACAAGCATTCCAGTTTCTGTGTTTTGCTTTATGATGAGCTCAGCACCTCCACTCCCAAGTTCAACACTATTTTCCATGTTTTCTGCGGACATCAAATGCTCACCATCTGCATCCGCATAACTGTGTGTGGGTGGGAGTATAAGATGTCAAATGTAGTAAATACATCTAAACTAGTTCAAATTCAAATTAAATAGAATCTAAATCTACATTAGTATCAAAAAGATTACATTTTCTTCAATAAAAACCAGATAAAAAACCAGTAGTGTTGACATAAGTCATACAAAAGAAATTAATTGTGGCTAGATGATAAAATTTGAGAAAAAGGATTAATACAGCACACACATGTTCAAAGAGTATCAAATTACCTATAAATATGATTTGAATATGAGAAAGAGAGAGACCAATTTATTGAAAATTTTAGTTGATATAATTAAAAATGATTTACATAGAGTTCAACTGGACCATAAGATTCATGCAACTGGTCATATTGTGACTAGCACGGCTGTTGTAAACTAACACTAACAGGAGGTTAATTTGAGATAAATACTGAACTAACATAGAGAAGAAATTTCCTCAATTATCCAAATATCCAAAAGATCAAACGAATACCTACCATGTTCAGGATATTTTTCTAGGTAATCATCCATCAGGTTTTGCAATTTTTCTTCTTTTTTTTTTGTTGCCAAGATCACCATTAACCTTAACATAATTTCTATATCAGTCATTTCTTTAGCTTCTGAAAAACAAGTTTTCAGAATAGATCACAAGAGTAAGGTTACACATCCCGAATACTGCACTTGACATATTATTGATTCAAAGAGCCAAAAAGGTGAATATTGATTCCATGGTCCTATATAAATTGAGATTTGAGATCATAAGCAGTAATTGAGTTGCAGATTGTAATCTTGGAACATGGATTTGCAGTAGTTTCAAACAATAGCTGACCCCAAACAGTTGGGACATGATGACATTGATGATTAAAAAAAGAAGTTAACAATCAAGACACCCAGAATATAACCTGCTACTATAATCATAGAAATCTTCCAAATCCACATCCTCATCATCACCACCATCTCCATAACGCAATTTACAATGACCTTTAGCAATCATATGCTTCCTTACAGCTTCCAAGCTTTGAAAGGAAAAACATCTATCACTGCAGTACAAGCATGCAAAATCCCTCTTTACCTGCCAGAAAAAAAAAATGAATGATTTTTCCGTAAGGAAAATTTTAAGACATGATTTTGAAAACATAAAGCAAGTGAAATTTCCACCTTAAGACCAACATATGTAAGAAGGCCCTCAGGATCCTCCAAATATTCATTATCAGGTATGAAGAAACCATGTTGCTTGTGCATATGAACCATACAACTTTCTATGCTCTCATACTTTTGATCACAAATAAAGCAACAAGAGGTATCCAATTCTTCATCAATGACATCATCTTGCTCATCATCAGCAGCAACTTTGCCATCCTCAACATGCAAAAATGGCAAAGATTTGGAAGCCACGTCCATGTCATTAGGATTGACTACTTCCCATTCATCTTCACTCCCCTCATCATCCTCATTTTCTCCAATGACTTGAGCCTTACTAGTTGTCTTATTTAATGTTCGAGCAGCGTATGGCTTTACTGTTGTAATAACTGTAGCTGAAGGGCCCACCTGCTCTAATGTTTTCATAGCATGAGCACGTGATTTAAGATGCTGAGCATGTGCCTTTGAACTTCTATAGTCCTTGCCACAAAGGGCACATCCATAGAGCATTGGTGTTGCACTCAGCTTGCTATTCTCTTCGGCAAGAGCTAACTGTCTAGCTTGGAATAACTCTTCTGTTACTCCTGGGACTCCTGCAACCTGCGACATTAGCACCAATTTTATTTAAAAAAAATTTGTGTGTCACAATGTTTGAGTTAAAGTACCTTACTGTGGTTAATACTTCTATCGAACATTTGAGTGAAATTCTATTAGCAAGGTCACTTTCTGCTAGTTCAAAGTTATTCTTTTTGTATTACTCTTCATTTCGACCATGAGACAAAACAAAATGGGCAAAAGATAAAGATATATTCGAACTAAAGATTAACAACTAGCCATTTTATGTGATACACAATCAAAGCAAATTCCTCAATGAGGTTAAAAAAAACAAATTTGAGGCATTTCGTGACTCGTAGAAACGATTCTGCAAAGTTTTTTTTAAAAACCACCCTTTGTTCGAACCAAACGTCTTATTAATATAAAAGAATTCGACACGATTGAGAAATCCAAGATAAAAGAGAGGAAAATGCAATATAAAATTTTCAACGAGGCCATTCCATGTGCAAAGGTAACTAATCCACAACCCTAATCATTCACCAGACGAACATATGGGAGAAGGGGAACCCCTTCCCTCATATATTAAGGGGTGAAAAAATTTCGAACAACTCGAAGATCATGAGAATACCAAGTGACTAAAATCCATCACCTTTCTTTTGAGATTGTAACGGTGCCATTCGGACCGGTAATGGAGCTTCTGCTGCACCTCGTCGTCGAACTCCTTGTTGCAAGCGTTGCAAGTAAGCGCTGGCATGTCTCTTTCTCTCTTTGCCGCCGCCCAAACTCTCTGGAATTGTAGTCGATGTTGTCGGAGAAACAACCAAGCGAGCGGCGGCCAAGAACATCGATCCCCCGCGAGCCCTCTTTCTTATATGGGCCGGGCCCGGCCGGTACTAAAAGTCAAAACGGGCCCATTATCGACTTGCTGGAGATCATATTGAAACGTCCTTCCCATTTCTTTAATTTAAAAATTTGAGAAAATTTTATATTCTATTTGGATTTTTATCGGAGTTTGGCTATTTTCCCAACCCGAACCCGTTACGCTCAGGCGGATCGTTGTTGATTAACGGATACGATTTGTTCCAAAATCGCATCCATCGCGTAGCCGCCGCCCATTCTCTTCTCTCCGCCTCTATGCTTCGCCGCCGCCGGCTTCCGCTGCCGCGAGTCGTCTTCGAGGCGGTCAGGTGGCTCTCGCGGGTGGCGCCTCCGGCTCCTGTGAAGGCGGAGCCAATCATCCGCGTCTCCAACAACATCGCTCGTCTCGGAGAGCCCAAAAGGGCCCCCAAACCGCGGCAGCTCTTGTCCCTCCCTCCTTTCCCCTACTCCGGGACTGAACCGCTTCCCGGTCGGAAGAAAAGTGCGGACTCCTGCGGGAAGCAACGCCGAGTTACCGCCATCAGCTGGGTCAAGCACTACTTCGCGGATATTGAGCAAGAAGCTATTCGAAGGCATTTCAACAAGGGATTGGTAAACCAACACTTAGTTGGTGGAATAAATTATGTTTAATATTTTAGCCATCTTATTCTGCAGATTTCGAAGGGGGGAAAATCTCACCTTTATCATTCGTCGATATTCATCTGTCATATTTGATCATCACTTGTGGTTGAGTGTGATCATTAAATTAACGCACCGATCTCATCATATCTCCAAAGATATGCATGATTATTCTGGCCACATTTCAATGCCCATGTTGCTAAATGTTCATATTCTTCAAGGTTTATAATTTCTATATCAGCGATTCTCGTTTCATGTCACTGTATCTCCATAGTCGGAAACTGTGACTTAATTCGAGAAAGCAGCAGCAATAGTCGGAAACTGTGACTTAATTCGAGAAAGCAGCAGCAATGAGAGATCTCTAATTTTTGACAGGTGTATATTGAGAGTTCAAATCAGGATAATCAAGCTAAAGAAAATAATTTCACATGTAGTTTGGAAAAGGTATAGTCTACAGCTCATTATTATTTTAAATGTGCACTTGATAAGCTTTAGTTGCATTTTTTTTTTAGTGTCAGTAATTTCTATTTATTGTGAATGCAGTAACTATCTTTTATAGCCTCCATGCAGATTAAGAATAATCATGTAATGGAACCAGGAGTAAGAATTCATCTTCCTGTATCAGTTGCAGAGACCCAGATTATAAAGAGATACAGTACTATTCCAACTGCAACTTTGAATCCAAATGCTGATGAGATAGAATACATGAGAAGACTCGTCATCCACAAGGTCAGTTTTTTATTTTTGTTTTGTCCTTTCTTGGTAGAGATTTTATTGGAGTTCTTTGTTTCGTTCTTAACATTTCCTGGCACATGTTATTCTTTATTTTCTCAAAATTTTGTACATCCATACTGTGTTTGGTAAACTTATTCTACAAGCTATGGAATTTTCAGGACTCAGCTATATTTGTGCTGAATAAGCCCCCTAAAGTGCCTGTGAATGTATGATTTTTAATTTGCTTTTCAATTATCTAAACAGCATATAGAGTTAGGGATTGGGGTTATCTTTCCTTTATGAAATTTTATTAGGGAAATTTACCAGTTCACAACAGTATGGATATCCTGGCAGCAGCGGCCTTATCTTATGGAAGTGATCAGGGTCCTAAGTTGGTAAGCTCTAGAACTATATTCATTTATCATCTTATTGTTTATATATACTAGTCACATTGTACGTATGTCCTTGGAATAGGAAATGCCATTCGAATCATTTTGTGTTTTGAATCTCTTTCATGTCGAGGCCTAAGCCACTCTGGGGAGTTGAGCTGTATCACTTCATGTCAGTTAAAAACGTGAAATTGAAATGTATCTAGAACATTAGTAGAAAACTTTTTGTGCAAAAGCCAATTTGAATGTGTGGGGTTGTTTTTGATCACACAATGATACCATTGCCAGCAGTCATACTTGAATTGATGAGAAGTAGGAAAAGTGAAATGGCAGAAGCTATGCTCTTTGAACAGTGATTGATGGCATGGTTGTACACTGATCCATTTTCATTATTCCTCTTTTGTAACCTTAGGTTCATCGACTTGACAGAGAGAGCAGTGGCTTGCTATTAATGGGAAGAACTAAAGAAAGCTTCACTCGACTTCATTGGCTTTTCACGAATGTAAATCTGGCAAAGTCATCATCTGAGGTATGCACCAACTGCTGATTACCACAAATAGATTGAGCATATAACTATTTTGTGAATGTATCGGTGGAATAATTGCAGGTATACAAAGATAGGCTCTTCTTATGCAAGGTCTTTTTGGGATTGTGAAATAAATTTACTTATGGAAGGAACTATCAGTGTCGTCATGAGGATATCCTTCTAAGAGATGTTCTTCTAACTATTTATTTAGTCATTTAATCTGAACATGTCGTGACAGTAACTTGTAGTGGAATACTCAACAAATTTATCAACAGCTCATGTGAATCTTATTCCTATTGGTCATATAGATCTGGAACAATGCTTGTGAGGCAACAACGCAAAGGTACTGGGCGTTGGTAATTGGTACTCCTAAAGAAAAGGAAGGTGTTATTTCAGCTCCTCTAACCAGGGTAGTTTCTTTACGTCTTAAACGATCAAGATTCCTAGAGGCAGAATTACAGCAGTAAAGTAGCTCACCTGTTTCTATTCCAATATTCTGTATTTTGCTCATATATGTTTGAATGAATCTTTATGTAGGGTACGGTAGAACTTATAATCTACTCATTGCATATTCCAAATGTACAATTATTCATGTTTGTGGTTTCTTTACTCTGATTACAAGTGCTTCTTGCTGTAGGTAGTTCTAAATGATGGGAAAGGAGAAAGAGTAATTCTAGCTCATCCTTCAGAAATAGATGGCGCTCAAGAAGCTACAACTGAGTATCGGGTGATGGGACCTACAATAAATGGATGCTCTTGGATTGAGTTGTGCCCTCTTACAAGCCGCAAGCATCAGGTGTGATGAGCAAAGTACTCTTCCTCCATCAATAGTTTACCCAATGATTCATCAGAAATTAGAGAAAAGAAATCCATTGAAGTTCATGTTTGGATTTTAAAAAGAATTCCACTTGTAGATCATAGAAAAGGAAATAAAGTTCTTAATTAGCAAATTGAATGCAAATTGCATAATAGATCATCAATCTTTTACTTTTCCTTGCAGCTAAGGGTTCACTGTGCTGAAGCACTTGGCACTCCCATCGTTGGAGATTACAAGTATGGTTGGTTCGTGCACCAGCGATGGAAGCAAATGCCACGGCAAGACTTCGAGCCATGGAGTGGAGAACCATACAAGCTCCGGAGGCCTGAAGGTTTGGCAGTCCAAAAGGGGAGCGTGCTATCTAAAGTGCCTCTGCTGCACCTACACTGCAGAGAACTGGTGATCCCTAACATTTCAAAGTTTCTTGGGAGCTCCGGTGAATGGCTTGATGAATCCAATGAATGGACCGCGAGTAAGCCAGACCTTCTTCGGTTTGTGGCATCAATGCCTTCTCACATGAAAATTAGTTGGAATCTAATGTCATCATACTTAGTGTAGCGAATTTGTGTCTTGGAACAAGTAATTTAAAAAATCACTTTGGTTCAATTATGTTTAATCTCAATATACAAGTCTAACCAAACTAAAAGGCCTCCTGTGCCCTTATGAGATCATACCATTTGAACAAGAATGAGTTTCCCTTGCACAAGCATGAACGCCTTCAAATTGGCTTATGCACAAGCTTTCTCTGCAGTTCCTATTACTATGAAAACAATTGATGGATCTTTCACTTCGTTAACATATTTACAGGCATTCAGATGCCCAAGAACTCCTAAAATCATCGATGAAGTCGTTGATAAAAAGCTGTCAATTCTCAACCTCATCAAGACTTCTCGCAAGTATTGTCATCGGACAAGAATAGGTACCGAAACCTTGAATCATACGGTATGATACTAAAACTCCGCACACCGAGTAACCTTTGTTTCCGCTGTGATGTGGACTCTCGAACAATGGCTATTTGGTCAGGTGATAGATGACGACAAATCCAATCAACCAACAAAGAGTCCTCAACGATACCCTTGGTATAAGAGTGCAGCAATTTTGGCACCAATAGTTTTCCCTTCTCACTAATACCTATTGATGCTCGAATATAGTCCAGCATGGAGTTATGAAGATCATGTTGAATGTTATCGGCTTTGAAGACTCTTATCTGCATTGCCACAAACACACACTCATGTTTGAAATAAGGGCAATCAAGAACTTGCTCTAGATGAAAAGAGGTTAGTCAAAAAACTATTCCAGTACTTCTCTATAGAATACTAACTTTTTACTAGCTAACAAGTGACTATCGATTCAAATAGATCTTCATATTACAGACGTGAGCTTGAGAATGTTAAATAGATTCAGTTCGCTATCATCAGACAAATGAGTGGATCAATCTTACTAATTCTTGGAAAACATTCCTTAATAAGGTAAAAATGATTAAGAAACTCACCGCGGGCGAGGAGTACATTCCACAACTAAGGGCAAATAATAACATAGGTTCGTGGCTGTCGATGCAATAACTTTTTTGCTCCTCATAAGTCTTGAACTTGTGAAGAGCCAATACCAAACTCTGAAAGAAGATAATCATTTGGTAAAGTTGAGCAAGAAATATAAAGCATTGTAAATTTGGTGGACGTGGACATACAAGCTGTGGCCTATGCCCCAGAGGTTTCATCTTCAGGATGACAAATTCAATCTCAGCTGCACTGATCGACTGCCCACCGATTATATAAGATGCCTAAAGAACAAAATCTGTCATGATATAGCACAGAGACGAGGATTAAAGATGGTACAAAATCTATGAATACAGACCTTCTGCATTAGAGAAAATAGTTTGATGTCACTTTTAGGAACTCCATATGCTAAATAGGCCTGCAGTTTAAAAAAAATACATCCAAAGAAATACGCAAATTATATCTAAAGCAACATGATATCAACCGCAAAACAAAGCAAGACGAATGAGGCACTAATGTAAATTACAAATTTAAGTCTTAAAATGAACTCTCCAATTTGGTTCTTACTTAAGATTGTAGGGAAGTTTTCGTAAAACTCTATTTTAATTTGTTTCATTTCCTAGTTTGTCTTTATTTGCTAGTCAGAAGGAACAAGAACTTGCAACAAAACGGATTTACAAGAATAACATTCAAAGTTGTTTATATGTGCCCTAGAAAACTGCATGCTATTCCTGGGAGAAGCAAAACAATTCTGTAACCTTCTGAACATTTATGTGCAGAAGCTACAGATTCTTATTTGCTTTCTGTCTTTTGCTGTGAAATAATTTTAACTCGACTGGGTAGACCAAACTGGTATTTTAGTAAATCGTTGATTTGTTACCAGTAACTAGAAACTTACATGCATTATCAAGGCATTGTACACATTAATCCATAAGGCAAGCCTCTCATTGCCATTCAAGTTGGCCGGATTTACTTTTGCCAATTGCTCCACAAGAGATCTGAAAAATGGAGAGAATATTTTTTAAAAAAAAAAGCCATCTTTTCAAAGGAGAACAATTCATCTAAGTGACCTCAAATAGTTAGAACTAACATGGCCAAATGGAATCAAAAGCGAAAAGCATAGATGTGGGTTAGCACCAAATCTAAAGACAATATCCACAAGTAAAAATAAGAAAAGCAGCTAACTGCAATGGCTAATCTTAAGAATATGTGTTAACTTGGGAAATAAGCCTACAACCAATCCTTTTAAACTATCAAGGTTTAAGAGATTAAGAAGACATTTTCTCTGTAGTTTCAATAGATAAGATTTTACATGCAGAGAAACAGATATCAGATTAGTTAGGATAGGATTCGTTTAGAGTACAAGAAAATTTTAACATGAAATAAGTCATGCATGCATGTTTATCGATCAAAAGTGTGGGATATCCTTCCATACCTGTAACCTTTTAAAGCCTCAGCAGCATATTCTAGTTGTGCCTTGCCCACGGACATCCAAGATACCTCCATCGCCATGCTATAGCAACCAATATTCCTCCATTTTATCTTGCCATTAACTCCATAAGGATCAAATCTGTCCACTTCTAGTATCTCATTACTTAGACGTGTGTCAGTTGAAACATTCTGAGAAGACGAGGTTATAAAGGATGAATTGGAAGAAGCCATCAAAGGAGATGGCTGACCGACTGGTGAAGGTTGGTAAGGCAGACACTCTGAAGAAGATGCCTTTGAAGAGGTGTCTAATGGTTCAGAAAGACAAAGAAAGATATCTCTCATGCATCTCACCATTTCTTCTGAGAGCTTGTTTGGATTGTTCCATAAGTTTGTACTCACAGAGTCGTTCAATTCCACTGCATCAGACTGCTGAAGACAAGCAACCAATCTTTTCCCTTCTTCAACCTCATTAGAGGTTCGTAATAACTGAAGCAGAAAAGGAAAGTTTTGGGGTGTTATTGAGTATAAAACTTAATCATCGTCTTCAGTGTACTAAATTATGAAAAGACCTAGTATCTAAAATTGCAAGGATGGGTATAAATTGAGACCTCTTCTTCCAGAAATTCATCCAGTGATTTGTTTGCCATAGCTAACTCTGAATCCCCATCTGATGACCGATCTTGTTGCAATGAGGTAGAAATTTGACTTAACCCAAACTTGGAAGCCCGCAAGGAAGATATGTGCTAGCAAAGTCAGGAAGAAATATAAGAACACTAAAGTGGATAAAATAGAAGAGATAATAAAAATGACAAACACACACACGCGCGCGCACACATTTTTACCTCTTCCCACATACTACTGTAAGATTTGGATGGTTGCTCTGGCAATATTGATGGCAAACATCCAAGATGGTGCTCAGCAAGGTGCCGTTCATTCCTTTCGCGACAAAGTTGAAGTTGCAAAGAAGCCAACTCCTCTTCAAGCTTCGAAACTGTTGTCTCTAACGTTGCTATAGTATCAAGAAGGTCCTGCGCCTGCATAGTTGTTCATGATCAAAGATGTTGTGGTTGGCTATTGCTGAACTTCTGAATCAAAATCAACATAGAAAGTTATTAAAAATATGAAATATACTTTATCAGGCAGCTTCAAAGGGGAGTCTAACAAAGGCCCAACAGTGTGTGCATTATCAGTTATCGCATTTGCCAGAGATACATGCAGATCAATCTCTTCCTTGAGCTGCTGCTGCAACCTTCTAACCTGTAAAGTGATTCTCGAGTTCATTTGCCTAATGTATACACCACCATCAAATACTAAAAAAGGGAAGTCTCATTGAGTGTTGAAAATAGAAAACCATTTAGATCTTACATTGCAGATCTTCTACCAACTGCTATATATACAGAATTAGTAATAAAAATTTCCATTTTCAAACTAGTGGAATTGTGCCCTTTGTTAACAAAAAAATGGGTTATGAACAAGTTGACTTTTCCTAAATCACATAGCAAACATGCCCCTACACCATAAATACACAAAATTCAGTAACCAAGCAGAGAGAAGGATGACCCAGCACGAAAGGCAGTGAGTTAGTGGTTACACAACCATTTAAAATAGCTACATTTCATATCCAACTATATCCCTGAACTAAGCCACAAATATGGAATAGCCTCATGTATCCATGAATCTCGGCTACTTGAATCTTATCTCACCATTACGTTCTATGTAGAACTACCATGCTAATAACATCCTGACCTTGCCAATAGAGTTTTCTTTGGTCTTAATATATTCTCCATCTTCCATTGAATAGCCTCCATCCTTAATATAAACAGCAAAAAGAATAATGTATTACAAATATATAACTATATTCTTCTATGACAAAAATACCAGAAGAGAAATGTCAATCAGTTAAACAAAGAATTGGTTAATTGTGACTCTGATGGTGGGATATTCTCAGTTCAGTCCTGAAAATGGCAAACAACCAATTTTCCAAAAGTATTCATCATGTAAACTGAACCAAATTCAGCTTATGTGCCATAGAGGAGAGTTCAATCGAATAGAAATACAGAAGGAACTACTTAAGCACAGATTTTTGGCTGGAAAAGATGGAGGGCAATCAAGCTGGTAAACTTACTTCCTCTTCGAGCTGAGATCTGTAGTTGCACATTTTGTGGCGCCTCCCTTCCATTGTGCCATCATAACTCTTGCTAGCCTGACAATTATCGGAAAATCGAAAACTCAAATTGAGGTTAGTATCAAACAAAGAGCAAGCAACAACAGATGATGGTGAATTTTTTATCCTCATTGTTCAAATTATTTCCTTAGTCCAGAATTAAACAAACCTAACACCAAATGCACCAGTAGTTCTTTGTCAGTTCTTCTAAACATGCTCTGCAAGTTTTGGTAATGAGGCAAAAGAAGTCGAACAAGCACAAGACTCACTCACATCTAGACCAGAACAGCTCGCCGCGCCATCACCGGAGGAACACGAAGACGGATCCGAGTGTGAGCGCCGACACCGTGGTTCCTCACTGCGATTCTTCCCCACCTTGTGCATCACCTTCTGCAGCGATCTTCCCCTGGTCACGGAAACCCACAATTCGCCATCAAATGAAATGGATCGAAGATTTCTTTCCTTTTCTTTTTTTTTTACTTGCTTTTTCCACTCAAAAAGAATAAATTTTGATTTATTCCTGCTAACAGAACCAGACAAGGGCAAGGAACCAAACCAAACTCAAAAGGGGGAAGAGATCGATCAAACGAGGCTTACAGATTCGCCGGAAGCATGACGCCATGGGAGGAATACATCTCGTTGGCCAAAGCTTCCGCTTTCAGGCACAGCATATCTCTCTATCCCCTCCTCCCGCCGTTATTTCTACTCTCCCCCCATAAATCCACGGTCAAGGGGATTAAAATAATAACAAAGGGATTCTCTTCTTCCCAAAAAAAGAAGGAAAAAAAATGCTGTCTTTGGAGTTCGTGGGCGCAACTCACACTCCGCTGTTCAGTAAGGGAGTCGGAAATGGAAGGGGGCGGAGGAATACCGGAATGGCAACGCAGGAGCGCAAAAAGTGTAGTAAATGGCCAACTGCAAACTCCAAAGAAGGCGACAAGCCGCCGAGTAATTAATAAATGACGCGGGAGGGGATCCAAATGCCACCTGCTGATGAAATTGAAGAGGAGACACCAGGCATGCACGAGATGAGTCAAAATCTATAAAAGATTTTTTTTTTCCCTTTTCTGTCAATGGATAATATGATTTTAACACACTCTATCAACTGAATTACTCAAAGAAAAATCTTGCTCTGTGAATTTCAATCGCAGATCTGCATCCAAAGAGAAGACTTTTGAACCAGTTGATTCTGATAGTGAGTAATGAACCACAGACAACAATAAATGAAGAGAAGACTTTCGAATAATTTTCCAAGCACCTGACATTCACTTGCAATCAAATACCTACTTATTATCTAAACATTACGCTGATAAATCAGATGTCACAGAAAAACTAAGATGTGCCTACAAAAATAGAGAAGAGATCCATGATGATTTCTTGCTGATTTTAAAAAGGGAAGTCATCATGACCAGATTAAATAATACCAGATGCAGGACCATCACAATCCCCATCCCCACTACAGGGACAGCAAAACAAACAGTTATAAATAAATTTAATAAACAATGAAACAGGGGAGCAAGCATATGCTTGACGGATTGTATTGGCTATATCAGATTTAAATGAAAAGAACACATAATTACAAATCGATTATCCTATCTGAGCTCAATTATTAACTGTAACTGAGAATCAAGAGTAGGGTTGGTGGCCTTGAGATTTGTACTGCATTAAATGAAGAAATCATAAAACACTGCAGTAGCAATTGGTTGGTCTGCAATAACAACATTAATGTGATCGCATTCATGTCACTTTGTTGGATGGCAAGATAGAAATGCATGAATGTACGTACGTATGGTCCCTGATTTTGACATTATTTTAGAGTCAAAAAGAGGACTTCTCAGTTTCGTCTCATTCAACTTTTTGTTTAACTCAAAGGCTGTACTAGCCTTCTTCTCGCTGTGTGGAGAATTGTCAGAGTGCAGGCAAAAAAATTTCACTTTTTGATCGAACTATTGCTGGTGAAGAGCTTCTAATTTGAACCTCACATTCCATCATCAACTTGATAAATGTTAGATAGTTATCAAATCCCACATTGATGGCCAGTCTTTATGAATTAATCGTCGGCCGACAAGATTTGATCTCGACTAGATTGAACGACTATGAATAGAAGTCCCCACAGACTTCTTGATGGCAATAATAAGGTTCAATTTGTGTCAAAATCAGTCACAACCCAACTAGGAACCTTGCATGTTCCAATAATTGACATGATGATGTGAGAATTATGGTCGACTCTGTCTGCATTGTTCCTTCATATGGCTCAACCTTTTTCCCTAACAAAAAAGAAGAAAAGAGTTGCCTTTAAACATGTTGGTGTTTACTTTCATCCTCAATAACTTTTTCCAATCCATGCAAACACTGGAAGGTGAAAGACTCGCAGGAAGACAATGACACTTCAAGAGCAAGGATAAACACAAAACAGTGGTCCTAATTCTCATCACAAAAGGAAAAAAAAAAAAAAATCATGGCATAATTAGCTATTTCAACTCCAATTGGCAGGAAGAGATTTGCTCAAACTCTCTGCTAAGGTCAACTAACTGCATCTATTGTTAATTATCTAGATTGAATAATGCATTTAAGACACCAATCAACTAGCACAGAATGAGCTGTGGAGAAGAATCGAAGAAAACAAGGGCGTGGTCCACTATTGAAATCTTTCCAGTTCATTCTCCAAAGTAAAAAATAAACAACAAAGATTTAGTTTTTTAAGGTTATAATTTGCATACTGATTAATTGTTGTATGCCGTGCCACCAAGGAAACACTGAAAGGGACATTCTTTGTCATCTGCACTTGGTGTCTTCTTTCATCTGGACCCATTCTTTTGAGTGTAGTATTAAACATGGAATTCATTAAGCCAACTGCTATCAGCAGAGAGCATTTACGTCAGTCACGATATAATCGATTTTCATTAGTTAAACCGCGTTTCAGTTTTCAAACTCTAGAAAGAACACGATAGTTTCAAGAAACATAAAATGGTCAGCTCTAATTAACAATAACTGCTCAGATAGTGTAGTTTAACAACTCCTGTCTGTGGTTTTTGAGTTATCAAACGGCTGTGCAATTCGGTTGGATCAAAAAAGATAACTGCACTTGCTTTTCATGGTTTTCCAAGAGAAGTTTGATTTGAATTCGTATAGGGATATGTGTTTTTTTAAAGGTCGGCTTTAAATATGCATAACTTGTGTTTCGAATTTACTCGATAGGGACCGTCTACCTAATACAAAAAATTGAAAATGGATTCAACTGAAATGACTAAAGCACTTTTACAAGTAATTGTCAAAATAATGGAGAATCATTTATTTTAGTGAAAAAAATTGGAAAGGAAACATTTATGATTCAAGTAATTAATCATAAGTTTATATGCTCCTTGAAGTAAAAGGTGATCCCGCGCCCATCTCAAACAATTCAACATCATCTGGTCAATTGCAAGGGACAGACAAGTAAATAATGAAGGGCAATTTGTCCTAATACAACGAGCAGTCTTTTATATGGTGGAGGAATATATAACAAAAATAGCCTACACACTCGGCGTGGGCGGCAGGCGTGGGTGCCTTAACCAATTTGGCTGTGAGGGGCACCCACAGCTGCCGCCAACTTGAAGTGTACAAACTATCAATCCACTATACACACACGTATATACAAGAATGTTATCCTGTCTGACGCTTCCTGCACAACTGTCAACAACATCCAACTTAAGTACTCTAGCACGACAAAACTTAATTTTTTTAATCTCTTTCTCATCTGCATGTAACAACTTTTCTTTCTTTTCTATTAAATTAAAATAAAATTATCACTTCTCTCTCCTATGATTGCATACAACAATCACTATGATGTTGATTTTTAAAAATAATGTAGCCGCTACAACTGTATAGTAGCTACTAGACGTTATAGCAGTTAATACACAATTGTAGTAACTATTACACAGTAGCTGCTATAACGTATAGTAATTATTGGATAGTAGTGGACTGTACTATTATCCTATAGGAGAAAGAAGACAAAAGTTTTTTAGATATTTTATAGTTCACA
>JBBPFQ010000009.1:4450664-4463654 GCA_037974815.1 Kaempferia elegans
TTGAAATGAACTTAGCACTGAACAAACGCTGTCTTTTACCACATAAATACAGTGATAAAAGATAATTCACTTTTCAGTATCCCTATTAATTCATCCTCAGATCAATACAGAATGAGTAAATCATGGATAACTATTATCCTTAGACAGTTAAATAACACATGAAAGTAGACAGACACCCAACTACTAGTCGTAGAGCTGTCAGACAGGTCAACCCATGACGGAACGGATCAGCCCATGACGGACCATCATTTAGCAGAGCGAGATGGGCCAACCAGCCACCTTAGCGAATTGAAAAATCCTCAGCCCAACACAATCTATAGTGAATTACGAGTTAAACAAGTTAACCATAGACCCATCAAAAACTTAAAAAAAAATTCACATCTTCCACATTTTACTTTAAAAAATTTCATTAATCAAATGTATCTAATAGATATTTTAAATGTAAATAAAAATAAATAAACATTCGTATTATTTTTATTTTAAAATCATAATAAATAAATATAATAAAATAATATAAAGACTTAACTTACATATATTTTATTTCTCAACTCACAAGTCAACCCAAACTCATCATGACCAACCTACGTGGGTCTATATCTCGGAGGATCGACCTACAGTGAATTTGAATTGATAAAATTTTAACCTAATTTATTTAAATTGTTTAACACAACGAACTAATCTGACAGTTCAAATCAAATTGATGACTCTAACTAGTCAAGATTTAACCCATATATCTCATAATAATGATAAAACCATCCTATACCAGCCAACTTTTCATCCCGGACAACTTTTACCACGTATACACGCCATTACCTGACGGCGATGGCTACTGTTGGGAGCATATAGTCTGCAGCAGGTGGACCAACTCATCACGTTCTCATCCATTACATGTGGTCCTTTCCTTCCTGTCATATGAAACACACCGCTTGACCTAAAACAAAAGACTGTTTAGCTCCCCGTTAAACTCTGATAAGTCCACTAGATTAAGTGGAATCACAGTTAAAAGTTCAAAAAGGGCAGGAAAGAATGCATTCAGGAGTGAAATAAACCAGTGCCACTGTTTCAGCATTAAAAGTAGCTACTAGACAAGCCGCGAGATATAGAAAAAGACAAGGTGACGCCAATCTCCTTCACGAAACCGGCATTATGTGACTGGCAAGCACCCTCTGCTCTCCAAGCCTCAAACCAAATCACTTTTTCCTCAGCTACTCCACCGTTCACTCCATCATTCCATAAAACCAAAGCCTCTGCTTCACCTTTAAGCAATGGCAGCTGCGCCGTCGCCGGTGGAGATTGGTGCCAGGGGGACGATTGGAGCTCTGGTGTCCAAGGAGATTGCGTACTTTGAAATGATAAATCCAGGCCACCATGAACCCTCCAGCCAGAAACTGGACCAGGTGAGCGCACAAGTAGCCTCCACAAGTGGAGGATCTAAGCAAAAGTCGGGCTCAAGTAGAGACGTGAAAAAGAGGAAAAAGAAAAAGAAGTCACCAGCTAGCGGGGGGTTCCTTCCGAGCATATGCTCTGCGGTGGATGCCATCGACACCAGCCGAAGTGAGAAAGTTACGGGAATCAGCTACAGGAACTTACGAACTGTGGGATGAAGAAGCTGCTGGAGAACTAGTTGAATTCTCGAACTTGCAGTTCCATTGGAGGATTGAAGCAATTGAGATCTATTTAGATACTAGCGCTTTAATTCTCCATGAGAATGTGCCACAACGACGTCATATCCGTTTGTCTGATTTGTTCTCTGTAATGCTCTACTAGGATTGTCAACCAGGGATGACAAAAATAAAGTTTTGTTTCTTTCACTAGAGTATTCTGAAAAAAAAAAATTAAGGCATTGATGAAAACTTAACTAAATCCTAAATATTATATTTATATAATGTGTAGAAGAGGCAGCTGGAAGGAGTTTTTTCAAGAGTTACAGTTTGCAGTGGTAATGTTAAGACAAGCTATTCAGGATTTATGAAAAATGAAATGGTGGGATGGAAGTAGATGATATAAAATTATACCAATACCAACAATCAAAAATGTCTCAAGGTAATAGTGCAGCGGTATAGCACCTTTTCAAATTTTTAGACATTTAAGATTCGAGTCTCAGCTTCGGTAAATTACCATATGAATTTTGGACAATTAACCTAAGAAAGTTAGGCTGATGGGCTGCTTCAAACGCTTTCAAATTTACCGCGATGATCATTGAAAATTTTCAGTGGAATTGAGCCGATCACCTCAGACTTAGTCGACGTAAACTGGATAAAGAGTGTCAACTAAAAAAACCAAAAGTGTAAAGCTCTTTTTTCTTAGAAAATGAATCAGGGATCTGATGACAAGTTCCTTAAGTTATTCCTAGTTCCAGGCTAAAAGAAGTTGTTTGAACAGTTACAAGGGTCAGTAGTCAGACGATCAGAATCATCATTTCCTTTTAGCATGTTGAATCAAGTAAAATAAACTTCAATTGTAAGATCATTAAGGAATATCCTGAATAGATAGTCATAGGAACAAAATCTGAGGAATATTAATGAGATCGAAGAAAACAGAACCTTTTTATATAGTAAATTTATGCTCTTTTATGGTTTCTGATACAAGGCTCTACATTGCACTCATGTAAAAGTTTTAGGGTTTTTGTATATTTCATCCAACACAACTCAGCACAAGCATTCCAGTAAACAAGATAGAGTCAACAATGTAGTCTGCATGCATCCCCATCTGGTAATATGAATATTATCTTGTATGAATCTAATTTGGATATCTGAGTAAAGTCCTCAATGGGACTTAGACATGCAGGATCGAAGAGAATAAGATATTGTTTATCTCAACCGACTTTGTATCGTCAATCTTATGGTAAGATATAAGCAGATAAATTACGAAAAATATTTTACTCTAGCACAATTGCTCTTTGCATGGAGAGGTCAGATGCCCAATGAGATATTTTATATCCGTTGGGAATTGACTCTAACATCTATTGGAATAAACATTTATATAAGTACCAACTGCGTCAATCCGTAGAGTTGAAAAGGACCATATTGCAGTAAAATGTCATACACTGACCGTGGACGCCTGCATACACCTGGCCTATAGCCATCTGTAGAGAGGTAAATCAGGACATTGTAATTGGCGGGAGGACGTTTTTACCGAGACCATTAGAACAATACTACTACATGCTAGCCAACTCAGTCATGCCTGGTAAAAAGAAAGACCATTCTGTAACAAAAGATGATTACGCTCATCTCAACCCATCCCAGGTTATGTAACAAAAGATGATTAATTGCCTCATAGAATTGGTGATGACATACTGACTCCTCCTAATCCAATACCCGATCGAAAGCCATCCAAACTGAGCTTTCCCCAAGGGCAATATATGCAAAAGAAATCACTAATAATGAACATGAATGCCCAAGAATTTGTCAAAAGATGATACCTTGTGGAAAGTAATGTTACCGATACGATCAGACGCGGCCACAGCATACATAGCCACGCGATCCCCAGCCTGATTCACAAAGACGCCGGATCCTCTGCAGGTTCTCAAATACAGGATCGATTGCGACCACCCTGAACCCCATCGCGGACGTCGAGAAGGTCGCCATCGCCACGTTGGCCCCCACGTCCACAATCAAACCCTTATCCTTCTCCTTACCTTCGAGGAACTCTTGCAGTGGCGCCGATATGTCGGGACGGCGAAAGGGTTTCCTCTTGAGTATGCGGGTCATGCTTATGTGGGGCTTCTCCGGGAGTGATCCGAAGTCGGAAAACGAGTACAGGAAGGAGTACTTGACGCCCTCGACGACTGCGGGCAGGCGTGGCAGTCGAAGGACCGGATTCCAGTAGGCGATAGGGCGACAGTTTCATGACCGCGGAGGGGTGTGGAATTGTAGGAATAGACGAAGAAAAGGAAGAGTAGGAACTGGGAGAGGAGCAAGGAAATTATGGTTCTTCTTCTATTGTAGAAGTACGTGGGCTTCTCCTTCCTCCACGAGTTGGCCATTGTTGTGCGATCAAGAGATCACGAGATCCAGCTCAATACCCAGCTCAGCCCAATCCAACCCAACCCAACCCAACCCAGCCCACTTGTGATGCAACATACTGCTCACCGATGCTCTGTGCGGACGCGCGCATGGGTGGGACAAGGTGCGGCCTTATGGCCAATAATATCTTCCCCCTCTTCCCTTTACAATACTGGCCATCTTATATCTACCCGAAATTGTACCGCTTATTTTAGCGACAATTTATAGCACGTAGGATATCACAGCTTGGGTAATATAACGCGTCTGGAATTGCAATGTAAACGAACAAGTCGCCTGTTTTATGAATGTTCTCGAAGGTATAAAATCTTCTCCGCTTCTGGTTTTCCACGGCCTCTTATCCCATTATTTCTAGGGTTAGGGTTCTTACCGACCCGTCCCTCCCTCTTATCACCTCCGGATCTTGTTAACGAATTGTTCGTCTATAGAAAATCGAGAGTGTGTTGGTGATCTAGTGATCGATTTGTATCCATCGTCGCCCTATTGAAACACGAGGCTTCGAGGTCGTTGATCGTTTCCTTAGCTCGACAATGATGCAGACGGGTGGTGGAATGGTTCAGCCCCAATCAATGGCACAGCCTCCGATGGAGCAGCAGCAACCTCCCCAGCAGTGGATGATGATGCCGCCGCCGCCGCCTCAAGCGCAATACTACCAGGCTGGCCCGGCGCCGCCCATGTGGAACCAACAGCCTTCCCAGGTCCCTCCGCCAGTCCCCCAGCCTCAATACCAGGCCCCAGCACCGATTCCACCACCCCAGATGCAGTACCAAGCAGCGTCAGGTCCAGGCCCGGCCCAAGCATTGGCACCCCAGCCTTCATCAGCTGATGAGATCCGGACGCTTTGGATCGGTGAATTGCAGTACTGGATGGACGAAAACTATCTCTACAGTTGCTTTGTTCAGACTGGAGAGGTCTCTGTTTCATTTCCTTTCTTTTTTCTATGCTGACTTTTTTCTTAATTTATCTGATTGTGTTGTTCTGGATTAATGGTCTTTATGTCCTGGTAGAATCTTTATAGCCAGGATTAATATTACCGTGTCTGTGTGACTACTTTTAGAATAAGTATCTTGCACAAGCACAGATTTTAGTTGCCAATGAAGCAGTACCATTAATAATGGACGTGGTTAAGTTTTCCATTGGAGATTAACATTTTCTTTTGATTGATTAAATTTTCAGTTGTAGAAAAATTGAGATTAAGTTTTTTTTTCACAATCGGATTATTATCCTTTCTTTTTTTGATGCTCTGATTTGATTGATTCCTTCTTTGGTAATAGGTAAATTGCAAAGTAGTGCAGTTAACTAATGCTCTTAAAATATTCATATATTGCCAAGCAATCACTTTTGACACAGCGACTAATGATTTTGATATTTAATGAACAACACACAAATAGAAGTAACATGGAACGAATACAAGTGCTGTTTATTGAATGGGCTAATTTGGCCTTCTGAATGTTGTATAGGCATAGAGTAGCAATCAGATATTTCTTTCTTATTTATAATATCGTGGTAACTAGTTAACTATCTTAGTTTTTTTAGAAATGAATTTGCCAATAATTCTTTCTGAAATTTAATGAAAATTACTGAAGTATCAGATTTACTTGTTCTAAGATAACACCATTTTCTGTCTCAAATTGTTGATTTCATCATTTCTTACAAAGCTTGGACTTTGTTTCCTGCGCATTTATAGCATGTGTTCTGTTTAATTCTCTGTTTGCACCTGATGGGGCCTTCGATGTAGGTTTTAGGCAGTGGTGCATGCTACATAATGGTGTGTATTAATTTAGTTTTCTTTTCTTTTCTGATTCCATGTTTCTAACATTCCAGGTTGTTTCAGTTAAAGTAATCCGCAATAAGCAGACAGGGCAGTCTGAGGGTTATGGTTTTATTGAGTTTGTATCTCGTGCTGCTGCAGATCGAGTTATTCAGATGTACAACGGTCAAGTGATGCCTAACTCAGAACAAGTTTTCAAACTGAATTGGGCATCAAGTGGAGCAGGTGAGAAACATGGTGATGGTGTAGATTATACAATTTTTGTTGGGGATTTGGCTGCAGATGTCACTGATTATTTGCTGCAAGAGACATTCAAGAACCAATACCTATCAGTCAAGGGTGCCAGAGTTGTTACTGATAGACTGACTGGGCGCACCAAGGGTTATGGGTTTGTTAAATTTGGTGATCCAAATGAACAAGCAAGAGCCATGACAGAGATGAATGGTGTCTACTGTTCTACCAGAGCCATGAGAATTGGTCCAGCTGCCAATAAGAAGAGTCTAGTAACCCAACAGCAGTTCTCTACAAATGGTATGTGGTCATATTAGTTTCTGAAATTCAATTTTGTATTTACGTAGCAGCCTCATCCTGTTACTGGATTTGAAATCCCTCTTGATTTATTGGTTGAATGCTGACATCAAATGTGTATTTGATACGTAGTGAAATAAGGCAACCTTAGATTTATGGTATTAACTTCAAGTTGAACCTAGGTGTCAAGGCCATTGCTTTCTTTTTACAAGTTTTCTTCAAGAACATATCCTTTGTGAAATTGGGCTAATTAAAAATATTATTTAACAAAGTGCTCTTATAGAAACTCGTATTGTCTCAAAGCAGGATTCCATACTTCCTTGTTATAGGACATGGAATTGGCTTCAGCTGAGATGCATATCTACTATAGTGGTGGCCCCAGTTAGGTCAGTGTTTTGATATTGTCATATTGTGTCTAGTCCTTTCTTGTGGCTTTATTGCTACAATTTGTTTTTATTTCTATTTAATCATCGCAAGCTATTTTTTATATCAGCTCACTGTCACCTACTTGCCCCTGTATTTCAATTCTCTCAGTTTCATGCATTTGGCATCTATCAGTCAAATTTATTAATGCTATAATCATCATGTTGATCAAGCCTTTGCATCTACCAGTTTCGTTTTTATAACCATCTATTGAATATTGCACAAAGGTTTTTAATTTTATTTTGAAAGAATTAACATGTTTTATGTTGTCATTATTGTTGTTTGAGGGTCCTAAATTTGTTACTCTTGGCCTTCTTCTTGATTGTGATCCCTCAAGTCTTTACTGGCATTTGTTAAGCTATTACTCTAATCTTTTTTTTGGTTTTATGTTCTATTATCATGCCTTTTCTATTTCTCCTAAATGCAAGTTGTGTTTTCTCCAAATGACCTCTCTCTAATGTATGGAGAATATGACTTGATTCCGGTTCACATTGCTGGCATCATTTTCATTCTTATGTTCCTACTGAAGCCTAGAATTATTTTTGAATAATTTCCTTTCACTTTATAGTAGTTGTTTTGATCTGACAAAATATCTACAGTTAAAAAATCCCATTGTTTTAGTTCAGCAGACTCTCTTACATGCTTCCTCTGTTGCTTAACATGGTGGCTCGTTTTTTCATTCTCTAAATTATTATTTTTGTTTCAGTAGATTTGTTTCAACTTTTTGTTAAATTATATGTATTATTGTAACCAATACACTTCTTGTTGTCCTGTTTGTTGTCTTTGAGGTCAGAATCTGTTGTGTGTGTGTGTAGTAATACACTTGTGGTGTATATAATGGTTGGATGAATCTACGGATGATACAGTGCCTAGAAATGGTTGGAGGTAAAACCATAGAATTCTGTGGATCTATTAAACCTATTGGTCTCATACTCTATCCACTTTCAGTGCGTCGACTAGAATTATTCTTATTTGCTTAAGAAAAGTCTGTAATTAGGAATCTTGCCCCTATTAATATTTATTTAAATCATGCTATATCAATCGCTAGAAATGTATGAAGGTGTAGTGATTGAAAGAAACCTACAAATAGAAAATTAATTGCATGTTCAGAAAGTAAAACAAATGAATCCATCCATTTTTTCAAAAAAGTTTTTTGTTTTAAAGGTAAAAATCTTTTTATATTTGTCATTTGAAATTTGTAAAATTTAATCATAATGCAAGCTTGGATGCATATATAGCTATTACCAATCGGTGTCATGCCTTTACATGTGCCAGTAGGCGTGCAGAATAAAATTTTTGCTTTTGCCTATCAGCATGAAATGAAATTTGAAACCATGGTCATGGTTATGACTACAAACATCATGAATGGTAACATATAATGATCATTGCCTTGTGAGATTATTTAGCTCTATTCAGAAAGTTCTATTTTTATTTGCAGCTTCCTACCAAACTCCACAGGGTGCTGACTCTGAGAATGATCCAAATAATACCACTGTGGGTATTTATTCAGCTTTACATATGATGAGGTGCAAAGCCTTAGAATACTGATGTGTCATTTGGCTTGTAGTTATTTGTTGGCGGGTTGGACCCAAATGTCACAGATGATCATTTGAGGCATACATTTGGCCAATATGGTGAAATAGTCTATGTTAAAATACCTGCAGGCAAGCGATGTGGTTTTGTTCAATTTGCAAATAGGTGAGCTCGTCATTGGACTTGGAATGTTAAGTAGATAACAATGTAAATTACCATGCTCTTTCTCGTATAGTAATTTGTAAATTGATTTTTATCAGAGCTAGTGCTGAGGAAGCTTTAAGGATGCTTAATGGGTGCCAGTTAGGCGGTCAAAGCATCCGACTCTCTTGGGGTCGAAGTCCAACAAATAAACAGGTGGAACATTGTTGTGTTCTAAAAGTTGCTGAATTATTTTACCATTTATTCATTCATTTATCTATTTTATTGGTTATAGCCACAACAGGATTCCAGCCAATGGAATGGAAGCTATTATGGGTACAACCAAGGCTACAGTGCCTATGGATATGCTGCTCAAGATCCTAATACATTTGCTTACACAGGATATCCAGGATATGGAAACTTTCAGCAGCAACAGCAGCCACCTCAGGTAAAAGCTGTTGATAATGTTATCTCAATTTCGTTAAGATTAAGTTAGAATCCTAACCATATATCTTGCAATGGGATAGTAGAAATATGAATGATCTAGGCAATAGCATAGGCAATGATAATGGATCTGACAGTCACTAAGTTTCAGATGCATGATATTCTCGGTGATCATACTGATGTAATTTTTATGGTTCCTGTCATATTAAATTTGATATTTGTTCTTTGATACCAAATTACCAATGTACGATTCTGTGTTCATTGGGTTCATGTGGCAACCATGAGTGTCGAGGTATATTTTCTTGGATTTAGGATCAATTAAGAATATCTCTTTCTTGTATTCTTTTTTTCAGTATTTGTTATTCCAAACTTTAAACAAAAATCAAAAGATCCACTACACTTTTGTCACATACTTGATTGGAGTTATTTTTTGTATAACACATCTTGGAGAATTTGCTCTACATATTGGATATTAAAGTTTTTTGTCTCATTCATTAATCTCTGTGGCGTTCACATCAATTTTCAACTGGCTAAAGTTTGCATACTTAGCAGTGTCTTATTCTTGAAATTAACTGCAGCGTGCTGGACCTAGAGGTACCGCATTGCATTGTTTAAGTAGTTCATAGTAGAATATCAAAGTGATAAAAACTTAAATCCAAAATAGATAAATTTCTTGGTCGATGCAAAAATAACTGGTCGTGTTCTATCAGGCAAACAGTAAGTTGGCTGAACCTGGCGCTCTCGTTGTCGCATTCTTGTTTGAATTTTATAGCTTAGACAAGGAAAATACCATGCCTTCAGGACAAAGCCGTACAGGGTGTTTTGCTGATATCAAATGTTGTGTCATAGAAGTTTATACTTACATATTGATTCGACATGGTTGTACAATTACAATGATCCATGTGTGCTCTCGAACTCATCTGTCAAATTCGTTGTCTTGATTTTGCAGGCTTGAGTGTACCATCTGAAACGGAAGCATCAGCTATCCAGCTTCTCTTTCACTATGATATGTGGGTGTTGGGCAATTCCTCTGTCGGTTTTGCCCGGTGTGTATTTTGCTGAGACTCATACTTAGTGTACTGGCTGCAGTTTAGACCAGTTTTGACAGATTGTGATGTCAGAGATTATGCTCTTCTTTGTGCTACTGCTATTTATGTACTGTTGACATGCTTATCTAAACTTAATTGCTTGCTGCCATTCGTCTGTTTATGATCCACTCATGGTATATTTTATCTCTTCATTCTCGTTTAATTGTTGATTATGGTTTTTAACTTCAATTAACGGGAGGGAACGGGGATGGTTTTTTTGTGCGACTTGCACTCATGGTTTTAGTTTGCTACTTGCTTCAAAGATTTTAATACAACTTGAGTGAATATGTAATTAATGATGCTTTATTCCTGTCCTTCAGCGATGAATTCTAAGCTTCCTGCTGCAAAGATTGGAGTATTTATGTTTTGTCTCCAATTAACTGTCTGCGTTGGGCAAGTTGAAGCGTCTACGTTGGGGAAGTTGTGTTTCAAATATGTCTCTAACCTGCCTCTAATTCAATTAATAAGCGAAATTTCTAATTAGTTTGTTGATAAAATTTGACTTTGCATCTTATTGTGAGTAGGTTTGCGTTTGAAGTATGTGTTTTGTAGTTTAAACCTTCTTTAAATCCCATAAATGGTTTGAAATAATAGGAAGATTGTCAAATTAATTTAATGATTCATTTTGACTAAAATATGAGTTCATACCCTAAATTGTTTGTTTAAGAACCCTTTGATGTTTAATACATCATTTGAACCAAACTTCATCTCATATTTCTATGAAACTCTGTTAATGGTCCATGATGATTGAATGAGGATCCGAAAATAAACAACAAATATAAGCATCCCTTTGAAGGATTTCATATCATGTTTCTGCTTTCAACTCAGGCCATGCTTTATGGCCAATTCAAATTTTCAATGCAAAAAGTAGTAAGCAATATTCGAAATACACCATGCAAGAAATCAGACTAGCGATCATATATAAGACCCAAAAATAGAAATTATCATATCTATGCGAACAAGACCATGGCAGAGACATGAACTGAGCTCTCCTCAAGGCTCTTGATCAAGCTTATCACCCTCTCGTGACCACGCTTCCATTTCCTTCTCATGGTTTCAGAGCGGCCTTGTTCGACGACCGGATGCCCGGCCGCAGAGGAGGGCGTTCCTGGGGATTGGGTTCTCATCCCTCCATGAGTTGGCCGGAGAGTAGACTCGGAGATAGAACTGCTGCCCCAAATACTGTCTCGCCCAGTTCTCTGACCGGATGTTCCACAGTCCTACATTGTCCAATGGCATGTAGATCGCAGACCATGATTTGGGGTACACCTGCAAATAAAACCCACCATCGATCACTATTTAGAATGGACTTAAATTGAATCCTTGCATCTTCACCTGAACTGTGCATCGAGCTACTGCATCTCTCAGGTTGTAACCATCCCTGCTTGCTGCTGTCCATTGCCCTCCATCCATTCTGAAACAAAGCACTCAGTAACCTGAAACACGAAGTCACAGTTCATACAAAATGGCAGCTAGCGAGCCTCACCCGACGACCCAGAATGAATATCCATCGATGTGCCATGACTGCACGGTGTCCTCCCCGTTCTCGAAGATGATCTCGACGTAATCTCGCATGTTAGACGCCATGACTGAGGTCTGCAGATAACCGGTCCCATAAGTCGGGTTATCCGGAATGGTTCCCAGGTTGAACACTCCCTGGATTTTGTAGAAATCGGCCACTTTGAGCGGCGTGTCGGCCGGAATGAAGGAGACACTGTTGACGGCGTATCTCTGTTTGCCATTGATGACCGGAGCAGAGTTGGCGAGCCTAATGGTTCTGGTGGTGTTCACGAGTCCATAATGATACGAACCTTGTGGATTTGGCCTCGGTCCACTTGCCGTCAGATTCCATCTAATGGATCGCGCCTGGTTGAGCGACCAGTCAATCTGAATAGTCGGCCCGCCCGGAGCTGGACCGGGTGACTTCCCGCCGGAGTTGCTGTACCGGAAGACGGCGGTGGTCGATAGCACGGTGCTCGTGAACCGCGTCGAGACGACGATGTTGTAGTCCGCCGGAGGCTGATCGGCCGTGACTAGAAACGAGCAGGACTGGCCCAAATGGAGGTCGAAGGAAGAGTAAGCGTTTTGGAGAGTGTGCGATCCTTCCACCTCCACCAACAACAATGTGTGTCCTTGGATTCTTATGTTCAGTGATGTGGCCAATCCCACGTTCGATATCCGGAAACGATATGTTTTGCCTTGGTCGACGGTGAAGGTGTTTCCGTACTCTCCTCTGCCATTGATCAGGACGCCATCAGGGAAGGGAAGATCTTTGCCGCTGTCTAATATGCGTTTCAGATCCTGTAAAAGTGTTCAAAACCATCGATCGATCGATCGATCGAGTTGGTCCAACTCGTGCATCCTTAATTTGGTCGAAATATATATATAGGCGAAGGGATGGGAGCTTACAGTGTGGTTAGCTTTGAACCAGTCGCCGACCAAAAGGGTGTAATCATCTGCTGGAGGAGGGAACGGGACGGGGATCATCGGCCGGCTCAGGATTCTGATGCCGCCAAATCCGCCGGCGGCCTTGTGGAACCCCAGAGATGGGAAGTAGAAGTAGCTTCCGATCTGGTCCTTGAACTGCATGACGTAGGTGAAGTTGCCACCGGGTGGGATCGGGCAGTTGGTGCCGTAGACACCATCTTGCCATGAGTTTCTCCTCTGCTGTATCCCATTCCTGTCAAAAAAAAAAAATTGCAGTCTTGCTGGCAGATGATGAAACTGGAAGAGGAGGAGCAGAAATGGAGCAAAAGTTACCATGAAATGAGGAAGGGCTCGGACAAGCTGTTGAAGACATTGATGATGATGTTGTCGTTGGTGACTGCATCGATCGGTGGTCCTGGAAACTGGCCGTTGATCAAAATCCCCTGCCACAGTAAAAAGAAGCTCCTTGAGCTTCCAGAGAACAAGAATACAGCAACCACACACACACACAAACACAACCTGTTGCTCGACACCAAGAGGCCAGATATAGCCATAGGTCACGTTCCAGGTGTAGAACCTGTAAGGGTTCTCTCCCAGGACACAAGAAGGCAGC
>JBBPFQ010000009.1:4487362-4501534 GCA_037974815.1 Kaempferia elegans
CCTTTCCTCTCCTTCCAAAAAGTGTCTGATGAATCAACTTAATATCTTCAGGTTTCTTCCTAGCCAATTTGTGAGCCACTGTAATAAAGTGAAACATGTGTGTAATATCATACTCAAAACAAATATTCAAGAAAAAAAAACAAAAGCAAAGCCCAGAGAAGACAGATCCACTATTTAGAGTTTATACTGAAATTACATCTTATCCAAGAGATGTGCAGATCAAGTCCCAACCAAGAAGTGATTCTAGATGTTTAAATTAATACATAACCTCTCAATAAATATTTTTAGGAAATAGTTAATGCATATAAAGGATTAAGAATTGGATTTGAAGCATCAAATCAAGTATTAATGGTATCTTACAACTACAAAACTCGCCTACATCCTTTATTTCAAGTAGTCGTTTATATGAATTAAAATGTCTAATGTACCAAGCGGTTGACTAATGAACAGACTATGAAGAAACTAGTGAAAAGATCCAATTACAATGTTTATCATTCCTATAATAGGACAAAATGCACCACACACCAACCAATTTAAGCAGGAGCAATAAATCAATAAACTGTGAAGATAGTCATTATGATCTATGCAAAAAAAAAAACTTTATAAGTTAAACAAATATAACAAGAGCATTCTAGTAAGGCAGTAACTAACAAGATAGAGCATATATGGCAACTCAGAAGCTCATACCATAAACAGTTCGTCCATATAAGAGAAATATTGTAATACACAAAGGGGAAGATTGGGATTTTTTTTGAATAAATTTAAATCCAGTAATTTAATGAATTAAAACATAAATAAATATACCACTTGGAATATCTTTCAATGGAGTGCCACGTCCCTGTAAATCAAGAGAGCACAATTCATATAAAATATCAATCTCAAAAATCAAAATAAGAAACAAAATGGATAGTAAAACACCTTTTCAACTTGAAATTCCCTTGATCTCTCTTTTTCAATAACTTCTACCAATCTCTCTACAGTTTTTCTTTCACGCACAGGGCGTTCCACAGACGAAGTGATTGGACTATTTAGTAACTCCTTGGATTTTTGCATAGTGTCACCTCCTTTGCTCTTTGTCTTTTGCATCTGAGATCTTTTCCTCTTAAACCCTACGACTTTCTTATCCTCGTCCTTCTTTTCAATACTTCCATTCTTTCCACTATCCATGTCATTTTCTCCTCCTTGTGGTTCTTGTTCCACTCCCTTCTCTTCTATTCCTTCCTCACTTTTGCCAACATGTGTTTCTACCATTTTCACATCCTCAAGCGGCATCACTTTATCACCTTCCACATCAGCCACTTTTACATCCTCAGATTTGACAGTACTAGCAACATCAGTGATCTTGTCTTCTTTCAACTCTTTTATATCATTTGGTTTCACCATGTCAGTAGTCTCACCTTCCTCTCCTTTATCACCTTCTTCATCGACCATTTTCACATCCTCAGTGGAAACATTTGTGTCCCTGGTCTCTTTGTCGTCTTTTGTTTGTTGCATATCATTTTCTTTTGACACAGCATTTGTTGCCTCAATCATGTTCTCTTCATTTGTTTCTTCTATTTTATTTTCTTCTTCCATGGTATCTGATGCCTCAATCTTTTCACCTTCTTTTGATTCTTCACTATCCGTCTCTTTTGCCACAGCAGTTTCTTCAGTGTGCTTTTTCTCATCATCAACCTCCTTTTTGTCACTGTCATCTTCATTTCCTTTATCTCCACAATCTGGCACAACTTCTTTTGATTCTTCATGATCCGTCTCTTTTTCCACAGAATTTACTTCAATGTGCTTCTTCTCTTCATCCTCCTCCTTTTCCTTACTTTCATCATCATTTTTCTTACTTCCAGAATCAGGCACAAAATTCTCATGCTCCGGTGGAACAGATCCTTCCAATATTGGGACTTCTTCACTTATATTTGTGGTTCCCTCGTTTTGAGAATCAAAGGTGCCACGAATCTTATCTTCACGTGGCGAAGCAGAACCATTCTCCACCAAAGTTTCCTCTGCGTCAGAGGATGGTTTACATTCTTCCATCCCCACGGGTAAAGATTACAGAACCGTAGCTCAGAACCACTCCAATCTGGAAACCGAGCAAGATTTAAACTTTATTATCAAGGACTAATGTTACACCAACTGCAAAATAAAATAAAATAAAAAAGCAAGCGGAAGCGCAAAAATTGAGTTTGGGAATGAATAACAAATGGAACTCCAAAGAGGAACATCCGCAAGCAGAAACCTAACAATGAAGTACAAAACCCTATCTTCCCTAACAATCTTCCAGACACTCAAATGCTACGCAAAAACACGATAAATAGGAGGAGGATACATGTTGCGAACTAAAGTTCCGAAGAACCCTAGCTGTATCAAACGACCGGTCCTCGTTTAAAAGTGCAGCTAATCGGTCCCCAAAACGACAAAGAACATCGAGTGCAAGGGATTAAAATCAAGTAAAGAGGCACCTGAGGAAGACCTTGGAGCTCGGAAAGATGAACAGAAGTTGGAAATTTCAGGGGGGAGAGTTCATGCTCGTCCCCCGCGTCTTCCCTCCCGCTCCTCTCCTCTCCTCTCCTCTCCTCGGATGAAATCGCTGCTCGCCTGCGGCGAAGAAAATACTAAATAATAGGGAGACGTCTTTTTCTTTTAATAGGAATTAATTCTGGCTTCGTGTCCGGACCTTAAATCAATTTCGGATTGACTGCGGCAGCAAAGACAGGCAGCACTTTAGGTTTTTTTTTCGACCGTGAATCGCGTGCCACGTAGTCGGAGTAGTCGTGTCCATCGTTCTCGAGCATGAACGAGCTCTTTTTACTATTAATAAATAAATTAATGAGAATTTATTTCATGCATCTGAAGAGCTTTTTAACAACAAAAACACAGTTTGATCCTTTTAATATACTAAAAAGTTTTACTTAGGAAATGAAGCGTTACATACTAATGGATTCACATCCATAACCATAGTCCATAGATTACAATGTAAAAAATCTTGCAATATTTATCAAGGAAAAGATTAATTATAGAGAATAATACATTTTCTTTAGCTCTTCATACATAAACTTGGAATTTGAGAAGCATGGATCCTTTTTATCCCTCCTCAGTAGCAGAAGCTAACAGAGAAGGTGACAATGCAGGAACTAAGTTCTAC
This sequence comes from Kaempferia elegans, assembly GCA_037974815.1. Lineage (NCBI taxonomy): Eukaryota > Viridiplantae > Streptophyta > Magnoliopsida > Zingiberales > Zingiberaceae > Kaempferia > Kaempferia elegans. The sequence goes on from JBBPFQ010000009.1 coordinate 4,490,499, forward strand.
GGTCGAACAAACGGCAAGAGAATTTATTGTATGACGTTGATCATCAGCATGAAAAACTCTCAAAATGAGGAAAAATGACAAATAAAAATGGAATGAATTTCCATATCTTCCAACCGATGAAATGTTCCATGGCAATCTAAGAGGAACTCATAGTAAGAATATGCGTATTTGGAAGAATACGTTCCAATTGCTTCACATCTTCAACGCCTCCAGAGACGTCCATGCTGTTTCTGTTCTTGCATTTTCCTGCAAGACAGTTTAGAGATATGTTTAGAAGTTTTCCTGAGCTGCTACTTCAACTAATGCAATATTTCAATTTTCGAAAGATTGAGGGTTCATGCCAAACCTAGCTATAACTCTAGAATATTATCAAATACATGTAACTTTCACTTTCACCCCAACATGTACAGTACCACCCAACTATATTAGGATCTTTACCAATTAAATGCCAATATAAGATCTTCAAATTCCTGAAAATTATTTTCAGATGCTCATGCAATACGACTAATTGAATCATATAAATTAAAAAGAATCATTTAAAAAAAGATTAATTAGTTAAACTGAAAAGACAAATCAACCATACCGTTTATCGTCAGTTAACCGCCTAAAGACTGAATACCAATAGGGTCTAATATACTTGGTACAGATGGAATGGAATGGAATGCAATGCATACCTCTGATATTCCTTTGAACGTTCAATAAATTCACTGGCTATATCACGACCTTGAAATGATGCCAGTACTTGTCTGATATCAGCTGGTCTGTGGACGGCTACATCTGAAGGAAAAATAAAAATTCAATTGCAAGAATTGATCGAGTCAATGTCAAAGCATCATCATTGGAGGGAATTAATCAGAATTGCTCATACATTCAAGAAATGGAATAAGATCTAGAAGTACAGTGTCTTCATTTTCTAGCTTCCAGGGTTTGATAGGCACACTATTTTCAGGCTGAAGGGAGGATTCAAGAGCATGACCACTGACATAAATAACACGCGATGGATCTCGGTTCAGCTTTGCTAGATCCTGAAAAAATTCCAGCCTATGGTTAAGTAAAATGGAAGTTAGGGACTAAGCATGAATGGATCATAGGACATATATTTGGTATTTGATATATCTAAGGAAAAATCAAATAATGATCACTTAAACAGATAAAAAAAACTTCTATTTTGCCAACTGTTTTCAACTTTCTAGGAACTCTTAGATGCAAAAATGCAACCTGAAAAATCTAAATAACCAAAATATAACATCCAAAGTAAATGGTTTTTTACTTGAAAGTTAGATATCAATTAAGAAATCCACTTGAAAGTTATAAAGAAAAGGATTGAACTGATAATAATTCACGACAAGGAAATATAGCAACATCAGACAAAAACAATTCTGCAACAACCAAGGAAATTACCCGATAATGTTTTCCATCCACATATTTTGTTGCAGCTCTAGATAGCCTATGACGAATATATCCTTTCTGATCCAACCTTTCTATGACAGGATCAACATACTGCAAGCATATAATGAACCATAAGATAGGCACCAGTGATCTCAAACTATCAAGAAAGGAATTCAACTTACCACATTCAGTTGATCCGAGTACACAACAATTTCATACAGTTTTCCAAGATGTTCCAAGAAAGCATCAACACCAGGCCTTTTAAATGTTCTCCAGCCTCTATCACGCTATCATTAAGAAGCATAATAGGATGAGATAGTTGCACAAAATGTCAAAACCAAATAGTTAATAATTCTGTACCAGAGATTACTTTTAATTGTCATTTAGGGAGTTAGAGAAGCTCTTCCAGAAGATTGATGTTAAAAAAATAGATGCATATGGATCTGCAAAATTGCAGACAGACTTCTTGAGTTTGAAGTCATAGAGTTCAAATGGCCACGTCAGTTATAACTATAAAAGTGATTAGTTGATAATGAGTTGGAAAAGAGTATTTGTCTCGTAAAGTAATAGCATACATGATGCATATGATTTTTCAAAACAGTGATTTAAATTTGTTCACTCAGTTAAAAAAACATTAGACAACAGAAACGGAGGGGAAGGGAAAAGGATAACATGGAAATGATGTACATCTTTTCCAAATTCCTGATTGGTATTTGATCAACAACAGAAATTTTGGAGGTACAAACATAGATGAATACAGATCTAAAAAAGCTGTTGACAGTATGTTCATGCTCAACTACTATTAGAATGTTATAAATAGACATATATGGGATACAATAGAGATATCACCTTCCAGTCAGGGTACACGAGAGTCTCATTAAGATCCAGAACAAGAGTGAAAACATGCTGTTCTTGAGGATGCAAATCAGGAAGCAATTTCTCTGATGAAGGTTCAGTAAATCCCTAAACAACAACAGGAGATACAACTGTAAGAACAAGAAAATGCTAACAATGAAAAATAAGTATATACAAACCTGAACTTGATCTTCAATTGCCCTCCTAAGATCCAGATAGAGATCTAGCGCTTTAACAGGAACTGCAGATGTAAAAATTATGAACTAGATTTGCCACACTTATTAAAACTGCATATTATTATATATATGAATAGGAAAAAAATATAGATAGAAAAGCAAACAAAGTACTGTGTTTCAAGCTACAGCAGTGGTGCTAGCAACAGGACATGAGCAGACACTTTTTATCCTAACTAGGTAGTTACAAGGGGTACACCAAGCATTGCAGCACTATCATTGACTAAATAAGCAATGTACATGCACACCGTTATAGGAATACAATTATATGAAAACAAGCTCCAGTTGTTCCAAACAAAATTTGTATTACTCAATCCATCTGAGAACATGTTCATCTTAAAATTTTAGGATATAAAGCTTGATCTTTATGTCGTATGTTAGCTATCAAAAGGTAGCAATTCACCTATAAAATAAAAACCAGAACATAATAGACAACATTTCTAATACACCACACTATACTTTAACCGTCCCATTTTATTTTCATAATTAAGCTCACCTTCTTGATAAAGAATATAGATGATACTAAAACTTTTTTGGTCATCCATCTACTAACTCTTAATAATAAATTGTTACAAATATGCTTAGTCTTGTGGTACTTCATTTAATAAGATCAACATGAAACTACATGCACCAAGGAAGTGATTTACCTTCAATATAGAAGAGTTCTTGATCAAATTTTAATAGAAAATGTTAATTGTTAAAGTACAGCCTTAGCAAAAGCTTAAGATATTACTAAAGAGTTCAATTTAAGGATTGACAGTTTAACATCCACCCTTCAGATTAAAATGGACTAAGCTTCAGCGGACTGATTAAAAGAGCATGTGCGCCAAAAATGATTTTCCAAGATTTACAAAATGCCTAGGAATTAAATAAGTAAAAAAACATTAACATACTACAGATAGGTATTATATTTCTTACATAGCAAAAGTAAATTAAGGATTCAGCAAGGAAGGTACAAAAGTCTACCTTTCATGGCTGTGGAGTAGACCAAATTGTTATATTTCTGCAAGAGAGAACAGAAAAAAAAAAATTGATGTTAAATCAGTAGAACCACTCATTTAGTCTGAAGATGATTGAATTGTTGGTAGATTCTTCAAAATTTTAGTTTGAAAAGTTGATGCAACATTAAGATGGCCTTTAGAATTCATCCCCAGAACCATGGAACATCAACTAACTATGACCAGAAGACAATAAAAAGTGGAAGAAATGCAAGGTGTTGTGTCTGTTGTCTACTTGCAAGTCTAGGCCTTTACTTAAATCTAAAGATCTTCCTTTTCTTCAATTCTTGAGCAAATAAAAAGGTTTTAGCTTTTTTCTAATTAAAATCTAATATTCATCCCACAACCTCACATGGCATAATATATGCTTGAATAAATTTATCTACAAAATTAAACCTAAGTGTCAATAAATTTTAACAACTCTTCAAGATTGTCCCAAATTGTCCCAAATTCAGTATTCTCACTACTGCTCAGCTCCAAAAGCTGGACACTGTTAGCGATATGCATCAGAGATCCTATCTATGCTAAAGAAAGGCACACAACAATGCATAACTCAAACCATACAGGAAAATATAAACATTTTCTAGAAGAACATAGCTCAGAAGTCAGAAGCATTTTTTAGAAAGAGCATAACTTAGGCATTAGAGCAGTGAAGAATAGTCCCACCAATCAAATGTGTTTAGAATGGTCAACCGAAGACACTATGGCTGACTCAAACCTTGTGGAGTAAAGCAAAGAATCTATCTTGTTACCACGTCAAGGTTATCCTCTTGGCTTAACCTGATAACATTTAAACTACTGACCAAATTTTCTAAATCTCATATCTACAAAGTTTGGTGTATAAGGTCATTTGCAGATCTTTACATAATCTCAGTTCTAGATTCCATCAATTACTATACAACGTATCCAGAGGTTATGTATCGTTCTAAAGTAAACAAGAACCTTACAAACAATATGCAAGCTATACGCCACTGTTTTATAAAGTTTTGTTTAGGAAAAACCATAATGATTAGTATATAATGGCACAATAAAATCTTATCCAGTTTCTTGAATAATGCTCTTACTTGGAAACTGGACTCATCATCGCCTCCTAAACCTTTTGCCTTCTCCCGCAATGTATTTGCCTTCTGCTCCAGTTCTTCCAGAGAATATGCTATACTCAAAGGACGCAATCAACACAGCATAAATTAATTGAAGAAACAGCATAATAAACATCTGTAACAAGTAATGTTGGCATGAGAACTATAGTTCTTTATCAAAAATTAAGGTTATAGAATATAATGGATTTTCCCCCCACTAGTTAGTGATCAGCAACTTTGACAAATGAAAACAATACCATTGACATGATGAATATTAGACATGGCTATATTCAATCGATGAAAACAGACCATTCCAAAACATTTACCATTTTTTAGAGAAAGAAATATTCTCTGGTCATTTATGATATTCAAATATCCAAGGCACGTAGATCTTTCCTTCAGATTGACAGCAATTGGCCTTAAATGGGCTACATGAGACCCTCTTTACCAGATATATCAAAGTTGCATACTCATCATTTTTTTTTTTTTTGCAAAAGAAAAAAAGAGAATCAATTTCCAAGAATATTGACTCCAGTGAAAGAATAGGAATAGACAGAATCTGTAAGAAAGAAAATACACAAAAAAAGCTAAGGAAGACAGAGAAAAAGAAAAGATAAAGATAAAGGAATATAAAAGGGGGAACAAATTGGAAGATATAAAGAAAAGTATGAGAGATTTGGGGGAGAATCAATTTCCAAGAATTGACTCCAGAATAAGAATAGGAATAGACAGAGTCGGTAAGAAAGAAAATGCACAAATACAAGCTGAGATAAAAACATAGAGGAAGGATAAAAGGAAAATAAAAGAGGGGACATGTTAGAAAATATAGACAAAAATACGAGAGATTTGGGGATGATCCTGTCTGAAAGCGGGGAGGATGACACACAGGCATTGAGGTGGCTCTGATGTTGATCGTGCCAAGACTTCAAGCCAGAAAAACTTGATGCTGAACGAACCTGCGTATCAAAGGAGAATTAAACGAAGAAAAAAACGTCAATAACCGGGCAGGGAAGGCACAGGCACTCCAACGCTCAAGTTAGACAGGCAGTGGAGGAAGGATGATAAACAGTAGTGATGAATAATAGTGTGTACGTAATATCATTTACGTGCGCATGTGGATAGAGACCCCTTTTATAGTGCCAAATTTTCCCTGTGCATGAACCTCAATGCATTTCCCTAAAAAGAACGACCATTCTAACATTTTGACAACTTTTCCAAAATAAACCCACCATTTTTGTGGGGTGAAAGCTTTCGCCGTACGAAGAGCACAAGGAATAATCCCTTTGTTCTCTGACAACGGTTCACAAAACAACAAAAAGGAACAATAGGTCGTTGGGTTGATGGGGCCTTAGTATACTCTGTTGACAGGCTGGTTGAGTCCCTTATGACATCCTATTGGACACCCTTCTCGACCGGACTTAGGCCGACTTCAGGATGCTAACCGTCTCAAGGACTCAGCATTCGCTCAGACGAAAGGTCTGATCGGCTGTACTACTCGACCTAGAGCTAAAATGGCTGGAGAAATCATCAAGTCGGGGAAACCCGGGGGCCGATCGGACAAAAGGTCCGATCAGCCAAACCACTCGACCGGGTTATGCAACTCTACCAACCCCGAGCATTGCTCCCTCCTTGACTTTGACCGCCACCTTGGGGCTCTACCTTATTCGCCGTATCAGGGGAGAAAGATGGGTAGTCTCTTGTCCTGATATGCAGCTTCAAGAGTAACTTAAGAAGAGAGACCATATTTAATCAAGTCAAACATGCGACTTCAGCAAGTGAGAATTTGGCATCTAGATTCTACATTTTTTGAGGAATTTAAATATCTTTCTTTGTAACTGAAATATAGAATTGACTCTTCAAAAAAATAGTATTGACCTTTGAGTCAGATTAAGCAAGTAACATTATGATGTAGCCCAACTGAAATTGTAAGCTAATTGAGAGACTTTATAAGACTTTATATTACAAAAAAAAATGTGCACGAGCATTTTAGTCTAGTGGTTTAGGTTTACAAGTAAAAAAAGGTTGATTTTCTAGGATCACAAATTGTATTTTGATTTTTTACAAAGTTAGCCCTAAGCTAAGTGAAGTGATACTACAGGAACGAGTTGCCTAAGATGGTGAAGTGGTCATTGAACCTCAAATAAAATAGACTAGGAACCATCCTAGGCTAATAGGCTGGGAAGTGAGTCAAACCTTAACTAGGGGGATTCTGATACTGAAGTCTAATCAGCCAATGGAAATAATATACTAACGTGAGTTTACAGATTTAGATGAGTTTAGTCTCAATTTGCAAGTTTAAACATTTTAGACAAAATGCCCAGGCCTATGAACAGTTTTCTCAAGTGGTGATGGTCCATGCCTGCAAATGTAAGATTTGAGAAATAATTTTGACTATGTTGTTCTATTGCATTATAAATGCCCATGTATCAGGCCATATGCAGAAGTTATTTCCATTTCTAATTCAATGAGTTATATTCTGCATTTTGACTTAAGCATGAGGTGCACTTAGCATTCTGCTATTCATGGCTCTGCCGTTCTGATTGAGCCTCCGTGTACTTTGCAATTGGAATGTAATAATAAGCGGAGTATCCATGTTAATTGGAATTTGCTCTGCTAGATTATATGGAAGTGCCATCTGTGATTGTTATATACAGTCAACTTGGTGCTTAAATCATGCTGATAAAGCTGTCAAGGCAATGAGTATCTTGCATACCTTTGATGTGATCTCACACTATTTTCAGATTCGGATCCAAGGCTTATTATTAACACAGTTGAACAATCCGACAATTTTAGTTGTTCTTGAGCTATTTCTAACATTTATTTGTATGTATGTTTATCTTCGGATAATTTGATTTTCTAGGCATACGGCATCTTCTTCTCGCTGCTCCAATTTTGGAGCATCACTATTTCTTTGACGCTGAATGATATTTTCCTCAGATATGATCAGTAATTCTAAATTCGATAGTATTCCTTCAGTATAGTCGATAATTTCAGCAAACTTAAAACACAAAATTTGCACAGAAACGATCCTGACTCGGAAAAAAGGAAAAAGGTTAACAAAGTAAAACAAGGCGCACCATAACTGGCATAGGCGGTGGTTCCGAAGGCGGCAGTGAGAGCTGCAAACGATCCAAACTTGAGTATGCCCCAGGACCGACGTGCAGCGACGGAAGATGGAAGCGTTGGCGGCGGCGGCGGCGACTGAGTAGAGGAAGAAAACGAGGGAGGTGGTTGGTCTCCGAAGAGGACGTCAGAGGAGGCGAGGGGCTCCTTGGGAGGGGCAGCGGGGACGTTGAGGGCTCTGCACTCGCTCCGACGCTTCACCGGAAAAGGGTGGAGGCGGGATCGGGCGATGCGAGAAGCCATGGCGAAGCGACAAGGGTTTTGAACCGGTTCGATCACTCTCGTAAGAAATAATATTCCAATTGCTTTGTCTTTAAATAGAAGGATTTTCTAGGTTCAATATTTACAAAAATAGTTAATTAAATAATATACTGCAAGGTTTGTGCCCATTTTGTATTTTACAAAATGTTATTAAAAGTTTTGGAATCATCATTTTAGTTATCAATTATCACGGGCAATGTATAGTTTTTAAATAAATTTAATTATTTTAATATTTTTAAAATCATAAGCAAACACGCTACAATTTATGTTTAAGGTAGGCAATGATGGAAAATATCAAGGCAGGGGAAAACGAGGAACGGCGCGCAGACAGAGATCCGTCTTCCTTCTTGACGTTAACTTGAACGTCTCCCTCATATCGAGTTCGATCTCTTTCTCCGGCAACTTCCAGTCGAAGTAGTAGAGGAGGCAAGCGAGCGGGAACTCGACGGTGGCCACCCCGAATCCCATCCCGGCGCACATCCTCCTCCCCGATCCGAACGGCAACAGCTCGAAGTGACTTCCTTTGTAGTCCACTGCGCTCCCCTCGAACCTCTCCGGCCGGAATTCCTCTGCGTCGTCACCCCACACTGCGGGGTCCCTCCCGATGGCCCACGCGTTGACCATCACCCGCGTGTTCGCTGGGATCTGGTGGCCGTGCAGCTGGGTGGGTTCGAGGCAGATGCGGAAGAGGAACGGCACCGGAGGGTGGAGCCGCAGGGTCTCCTTGATCACCAGCTTCAGGTAGTTCAGTTTACCCACGTTCTCCTCCGCCGGCTTCCCGTCGAAGGCTTCTCGCACTTCTTGTTGGGCTCGCTTCATCACGGCAGGGTTCCGGATGAGCTCGGACATGATCCATTGCAGAGTGGTGCTGGAGGTGTCGCTTCCGGCGACGAACAGATCCTGAAAATTGAGGATTAGAGAATTCATGATGAGAAAATCGAATGAATTGTGAATTGTGATTAGTTGTTGATTGATCACCATGGCGATAGCAATGATGAACTCATTTGTTAGAGGAAACGGAAGGCTTTCTTCGCGTTGGATTCTAAGCATCACATCGATCAAATCTTTCTCTTCTTTCTCACGTCCGCTCAGCTCCCACGCGTCCCGGTGCTCATCCAAAATGCTGCCGATTATGAGATTGATTTGGGCGAGCAACCTCGTCAGTTTGCGTGTCACGCCGTTGAGGGAACCGATGAGCCCTGCACAGGACGGAAACGAGTCGACCAAGCTGAATCCGCTCATCTCCTCGATGGACTCTTCCACCAACGCCAAGAACTCCTTTTGATACCTGCAAATTAATTAGGCTTAATTATCGATAAGAAAAGAAAATTCTGCAATCGAACTACTGTGGTGGTGATCACTCTGCTCCTACCTGCACTTGCCTCCGATCAGGGCGCGGGCGGTTATGTCGTTGGTGAGCCGCATGATCTGGGCGGTCAGGTTCACGATGGAGCCGCTGGCTTCGCTTGCGACAGAACGGAGCATGTTCACGGTCTCTTGCTCGCGGATGGAGCGGAAGAACAGCACCTGCTTGGCGCTGAGGAGGGACATGGTGCTCATCTTGCGGAGCTCGCGCGAGTTGGAGCCGTAGGGAGTGAACAGCACGCCCTTGCCTCCGAAGGAAAGGATCTTGTAGGCCAGTGACGCCGGCCGGTTCGCGAAGACTGCGTCGCGGGTCTTGGTCACCTCGGCCGCAGCTTCCGGGGAGGAGACCACCACGGTGGAGATCTCTCCCAGCTTCAGGTGCATCACCGGGCCGTATTGCTTGGCCAGGGCGGCCATTGATTGTTGAGGCAATTCTCCAATGAGGTGCATGCTTCCGATGACGGGCAGCGGCCGTGGTCCGGGAGGAAGACGGCTGCCGCCACGCTGCCTGTTCCTGAGCTTGAGGAGGAGGAGGAGAAGCAGGAAGGAAGAAAAAAGGAAGGAAGTGATATAGAGATCCATTGCCATTGTTTAACTCTGTTTGTGTTTGTAGCTTGTGATGATGGAGGAATTGATGCGTTTATATAGCTTTTAAACTTTCTATGTGATAAAATTTATTATTATTTTTTAATTAAAAAAATGTCATTAATTCCTCGAGTAAATTATATATTTTTGTATTTCTTTTTCTAGTGACTACAGTGGTTCAATTCTTAGTTATAATGTATTTGGATACATTTTTGTAACCAGACTTCTAGAATGCCTATCATAAATGTTTTCTGATTTATTACGATAACTGATAAAAGAAATTTTATACGATGAAATCAATCGTTTCATATTTAATATTACTAATTTAATATATCTTTTTTTTTAATTTTTTTTCCTAGAAGTTTTAAAATTTTCATACTCTTCAATTCTTTTAACACACAAAGGGTTGTTGAGAAAAGGACTGGAAAAAAGTTGTTGAACCAGAGAAAAGGACTGGAAAAAAGTTATTGAGCCACGAGTTTGTCAAACTAAGGATTGGAAATTGGTATTAATGCAAACGGGCACACGACACATGACTATGACTTTGACTTTGACTTATTCCAATTTTAATTTTTTTTTTTAATTCCAGTTATCTTTTGGCAGTTTTTTGTTTAAGACTGTCTAGAATAGGATTAAACTTTTTTTTAATAAAAAATTAGTGTATGTGAGTAATTGTAATTAGTTCCGTAAACAACTTGAGTTGAATGTGAACATGCAGTTTATAACAAATAACAAACAACTGTATATTCTTTAGGAAAGAAGTGGAAGGAGAGGAGGAGGGAGAATTATTTTATATTTTTATTTTATTTTTGATAAGTCAGGTATAACATTTTTACGGACCAAATTAATTGTGGAGGTTCATGACAATTCGCCCAACAACCATCTTTCACAAACCAAAAATCTACTGTAAAATCCACCCTTATCCAGCCTTAGGCCTTAGCTGAGTTTTAAATCGTACTACTATGTAGATTCATCAAATGTGTTACTGCTGCATCTTGTATTATATTTCTCTCTACCCTTCAAAAGTAAAATTATATATGATCCTGTCTGGTCGGTGAGTCGATAGACACTGGGAACGTCGCCTTGTCACCTCGGACGATCTAAACAGGGGAGAAACTGCGCACAAGTAGACGAGCAAACAACGTTAG
>JBBPFQ010000009.1:4527695-4537870 GCA_037974815.1 Kaempferia elegans
AAAAAAACTCATATAAAATCAATATACAATTTATTTTTAAATTATAGCAAATAAATATATTTATCTAATAATTACTGTATATAAATAAAAAAATACCGAAACCGTATCGGCTCGGCACGATATGATACCGAAACTGTATCGTTCCGGTCTGGGACCGAAACCTCGGCACGGGTCAAAATTTTAAACCTTACTTGTATCTAACATTTGTATTCAGGTTTCTCTATTTCTTCTTCTATCCTTTTAAGAAATTGCTTCTGATTGTGTACTTTAAAGGTAATTTATTACATTATATTTTTTTCTTTTAAAACGTTATTTGGATGCATGTTCTCCAAGTGCTGTTATAAAAATAAGTCTATTTATCACTGAATAACACTAAATTGCACACCTCTTTTGCAGTAATTGAGATACTAGGAGATACACCAATTGTTGAAGCAGTAAGGATTCTTTCAGAACACAATATAATGACTGCTCCTGTTATCAGAAATACTGATGGAGAGAGTAGCACCGATTGGAGGGATAGATACCTCGGAATTATTGATTATGCCGCAGTCATTCTCTGGGTTCTAGAGAACGCGGAGCTTGCAGCCATTGCTTTATCTGCAGGTTCAGCAACAACTGCAGGAGTTGGGGAAGGTGCATCTGGTCCAATTGGAGCTGCAGCTCTTGGTGCAACTGGTTCAGTATCAGTTTCTGGGTTAGCCATTGCAGTAGGTACAACTGTTGGTGGTGGTGTCACCATTGAGAAGGGCACAGGGAAAGATTTTATGTCAACTGATCAACACTTAGGAGATAATTTCTACAAAGTCCTTCGAGAGGAACGTTTTGGCTCTACAACAGTAAGCACTCTGTTATATTCTTATAGTTGATATTAAATGATTTACTTGTCTCATTTTATGTTTCCAGGTTAAATCAATCATGGAGTCGTACCGATGGTCACCATTCCTCCCTGTTGGACTTGAGAGTTCCATGCTCATTGTCATGCTGTTGCTATCAAAGTATAGATTAAGAAGTATTCCAGTTGTTGAATCTGGCAAGTCACATGTTAAGAATTTCATCACACAGACAGCAGTTGTACGAGGTCTCCAGCAATGTGGAGGGAGGGACTGGTTTGACTGCATTGCTGCATATTCCCTTTCTGACCTTGGACTTCCTTTTATGTCATCTGAAGAGGTTACTTGCAAAAACCTAGTGAATTATTGCAGTATATATTATTGTTAAAGTAATTGAAATTGCAGGTACTAATTTGACAAGGCTATGGCTAACTTAGTATCACATCACAGTTAAAACTTACAAGAATTGGTAACCATATTTTGTTCACTTTATTTGCCAACAAAATTATATACAATTAGTGCATACATTTGTGATTGGTTGGGACATTTTATAGGTTTCCACTTTGTATGTTGAAGTTTGGGTACTCTGTTCCCATTAGTCTCATATGGGCAGGTACATTGGTGCATTATGTCTATATATATTAAAAGGGAAGCCTCTTCCTAAATGACTGGTCGTTTAAGAATGGAATAGGGTATACGTCAATCCAACATGGTATTAAAGTTAACACGGTATTAGATTTAAGGGCATACATCTAAGAAATGTGTATGTGGAAGCATGTTCAAGCTATGATGTTATAAAGTCATTAATCTCACATGGATAAGAATGGCGGTGCATCTATATATTAGAATGATGTCCTCTCTCAAAATGAATAGTCATTTAGGATAGAATGTCCTTTGCCCCAGTTCAATATGGAATCAAAGCTAGACCTGTAACTATGTTGAAGCTTTTTACTTGTGCCTAGTCAAATTATTCATCACACCATGTATAACCATCCATCACAAACTTTCTGCCACACACAAGGAATTACTTCTTAACAACTTTCCTTGCCTTTTGTAACTACTAATGTGGAGTGGAGATTCAGTTCCATCCTCAAGCTAACTTTCTAACTGTTGAGCTTCTTTGTAATTCACCCATGAAATCTCCAAGATAAGTTGTTATATATACAATTTAAATATTTATACTATTTGTTTGTTTTCCTTCTGAATATTTGCATTATACCCACATAAAGTGCCTTTTTCCTTAGTTTGCTGAAACAGGTTAAATAAATATTTACTTTGAGGACCAAGTGGATCAAAAAATGAATATTCTCATACTTGTGTACCGGGTGATATATCACAAGCTGCATCTGTGATTTAAATAATGCTGTTCAGTAAACTCATTCGAATATTCTGAATGTGCCATTGATTGATGACAAAAAGTTGCAAGTGTAGCATTCAGAAGATGCTTCGGCGACAATATGAATCATAAAATTCTACAGGATACTGCATGCATTTGTTTAGTTTCACATGTTTGCTTGCATCCACTACATCTAAATTAGCAAATGTTTACTGATGAGGTCTTCAAGTTCACTGTAGTTTCTGCTCAGGCTTGTTTTCCTCTGTTATATTATCTTCATCGGAAGAAGATCAATTTCTGAAATTTGTATTGAATTCTCATTTTCAGGTTATCAGCATAAAAGGAGACGATCTAGTTTTAGAAGCCTTCAAAAGAATGAAGGAGAACCACATTGGTGGCCTCCCTGTCATCCAGGGACCCAAACGCAAAATCATTGGCAGCATTAACATTCGAGACATCAGGGTTTTGCTGCTGAAGCCTGATTTGCTCACTAATTTTGGGTACTAAAATACTGAACTATACTTGTAGAGATTTGTTGGGACTTCATTTTGTTAGTCAGAGATCATTCTAATTATGTTTGATTATAGCCTGTTAAAGCAACTTAATATTGCATTGTAACTGCACCACTTTAAAATTGGATAAATGTTCTTGCCTTCCGGATCAAACTCAGAAAATATATAGTATTCTGGATCCATAATCCATTCATGCTCTGATATTGGCTACAGCACTAGTTTTCTGGCTCATGGTTCTTGATGTGTTTTCAGGCATTTAACCGTGATGGATTTCCTGAAGAACTTGGAGTCAGTTGTAGACCAACCAGTGACTTGTTCACCGAATGCTTCCCTTGGAAGTGTTATTGATCTTCTAGCATCAAAATCTGTTCAAAGGATTTATGTGGTTGAAGAAGAGGAGGGTGAAATCGTTGGCGTTGTTACTCTGAGGGATGTCATCTCCTGTTTCATCTTTGAGCCGCGCTATGTGTTTGACAAATACTTTGGCTGTGCCTTGAAGGAGTTGCAGAGCCGATGAAAGCATGCAAAGAAGCAAATTTTTGATCGAAAATTGTAAGAGCGACGCTAGGAGCAAAGACAAGCTTCGTTTAGGTAGAGCCATGAGCCATGAGCCATGAGCCATGCAAGAATTTTGTAGTCTTTTTAATCTTTTTGTGGATTTCACATGAACTGTGTAACCTTTTAGTTGAATGGTAATATCAACATTGATTTTACGTGATTAGATACAAGTTTCTTGCCAGTTTGACAATTATTGAACTGATGCATCTGTGGTCGCAATTAATCTTGTTTCCTGCCATTAGTGTGTATATAGAATTAAAAAAACAATTCAATAAATACATTTAGTATTTTTATAAGTATAAGATTAATTATTTTTAGTATATTAATTGTGTTTTGAATGAGTTTGGTTATGTTATATTGTTTACGTCTTTTGGACAAGTTTAAGTTCATGATCACATGTATATGTAATTTTTAGTAAATTCGAAGCTCATTATAGCGCACATAATTTGAGTATCCGAATTCAAGTTTGGCGCTCACGAATATCCCATTAAAGGCAATCCTGATCCGTCAGCATCCATAGGCGTGACTCATCACTACTTTTGTATTCCAACTGTCTCGACCCATTCCCAGGGGCCAGGGGGAGGGGCTCAACCATCCACCCTCCGTTTCAGATCCAACGGAGATCGCCGCCCAGTCCCAACGGTCCAGATTTCCCGCACCGTCTTCCACTCCTGCGGGGGAGTTAGTGGCATCCCCGTTCCGTTACAGCCCTGCTCTCTATATATAACCAATTATCGAGATCAACGGCGATAGATTGAGGAAGTAAACGACGGGCCACGCTGTGTCGTGCACCACTTTCTGTCGGCGCGCCCTCCCTCAGCTCACGTTCCTCCACGGAATCCTCGAGAAATAATAGCTCGGCAATTGCAATCAATGGCCGGTTCACTGATCCATCCCATTAATGTGATTCCGTAGCCATTTCCCTCCTCCTCTGATCCGCTCCTGCTTGCCTGGTTTTAGGCGAATCCATCTTCGGCCATGTCGACCAGGAGGCGAACTTTGCTCAAGGTTATCGTTCTCGGCGACAGCGGGTAAGGGATTCCTCCGCCTCGTTCCCTCCGTCTTGATCTCGCCTTGTTACCTTGGATCCCTCCGTTTGGCTTCCTAGGTTTTGGCTGTCTCCTTTACCAACTGTCTAACTCTTATTTGGTTTGATGTGTAGTGTTGGAAAGACGTCGCTGATGAACCAGTATCCTTCATCATCCTCTTTGTTTGTCATCTCTGTAAATCTGAGGTTTCCCTTGCATTTGATAATTACTGATCTGGACTGTTTTTTTTTTCTTGTACATGACTTTTTTTTTTTGGTAAACATGAAATGCCAATTACCTAGAATTGCACTCCCGTTGTTATTTCACTACAAACCAGAGATACGCTGAGTTTCTGATCTTGGATTTATGGTGTTTATGGGTCGTTATCGAACAATTTCTTCATGGTCTAATTGTTTTGTGGGCTTATATCTGTATTTAGTGGTCTCTTAAACCTCACCATTAGATATGTGCACAAAAAGTTCACGCAGCAGTATAAGGCCACCATTGGCGCTGATTTTGTCACCAAGGAAATTCTAGTTGATGACAGACTCGTTACCTTGCAGGTGAGTTTGAAATTGAACGAACCATCTGCAAGCTTCTTATTGGTTCCGACATTTAGTGTTTGAACTGTGCATCATTTTGTGGTTTAGATCTGGGATACTGCAGGACAAGAAAGATTCCAGAGTCTTGGTGTTGCGTTCTACAGAGGAGCTGACTGCTGCGTCTTGGTCTATGATGTTAATGTCAGAAGATCATTTGACACTCTTGATAACTGGCATGATGAATTTCTTAATCAGGTCCGTAGTATTATCTTTTTGACTTTCTAGCCTAACTTGGTTTTTTCATTCTAATTTTATATATCTTAGTGCTTTTGTTTGTTGATTTTCTGAAATATAAGCCCTTTTCTGGTATTAGTTTTAAATACACCATGATCTTATAGGCTGCTTCCATTTCCTCTTCATTTGGATTAATCATGAATTGACTTACCATACTAACCAAGTAGCCAATGTCAAGTCTCGAGTCTTGTGTGGGATAAGTATATGAGTTTGCCCATGTGTCTCTGATATCTGCCTTTATTATAGTCTTCTTTGGTTCCTAGTTTGATCATCTAAGCATTTATGTTTCTTTTAGAAGGTCTAGGATATATTTTCGGTGAGAGACTCAGATTGTTGCATTTGGCTGAGCTATTTCCATTCCACGAAAATACATGAGGATTTCCTAATATTTGATTTTGAATTCTTTGGCTACTTGGCTCTTGGGTGTGCTTCTCTCTTGCATAAGATCTCTTGGTAGAATGATGTCTTCCATGTAGACAATAAGGATGGTAGTTCTCTTTTGAGGTGAACATTTAACAAAGAGGGTGTTATCTGTACAACATTGTAGATAACTACATTGCTTGACTACTCTCGCAAATTTGTCAAACCAAGCTCTTGGAGATTGTTTGAGTCAATATAATAATCGTTTCAGCATATGAAGTTTGTTGATTGCAGCTTGCAACTCGAATCCAGGAGGGATGCTTATGTAAACTTCTTTCACCAGGACTTCATTGAGGAAAGCGTTATTGACATCTAATAGATGAAGTGGTCACTTTAAATTTGCACCCAGAAATACTTCTTGAACTGTGTTCGATTTGGCTATAGGAGCGAAAGTTTCTTCATAATCTATTCAATAAGATTGTGTGAATCATTTTACAACGAGTCGAGCCTTGAATTGATTAACACTTCCATCTTCTTTGTATTTAATTATGAAGACCCATTTGTAATCTACAAGGCACTTTCAAGGTGGTAGCTTAGTGAGCTTCGATGTTCCATTCTTCTCTAGTGCTCACATTTCTTCTTCAAGAATAACCTTCCATTTCAGTATTGTGAGAGCTTCTTGTATGAATTTGGGAACCCGTGTTTGATCTAGACTTACCACAAAAACCTTTCTAGATAGTTCCTTATATGACACAAAGTTATACATTGGAAGTTTTGTGCATTCTCTAACACCCTTTCTTTTTGCAATAGGAAGATCACCATCTTTAAAAGACTAAAAGTAAAGTTACCTTATGGATCTTTTGATCTCGAGTCCGGTTTCAATTCTTGGCTCTACACAAGGAGTACTCTATCTCCCTTTGATTCTTTTCCCTCCTAGTATAGGTGATGAGGTCATTGTTGTTTTCGAATTGATTAATGAGGAATGAAAGCTAGAAAGACTTTGGATTTTGTTTGGCTGAATAACATATAAAGGAGAGGAAATGTGTGGTAAAGAAGTATTTAGAGGTTCAGACATTTCTGCAGGTGAGTCAAAGTATGGGACCATGAGATTATTTTGGTGAGTAGGGACAATTTCTATTTGAGTATTGGCTTGATTTGATGAAATGTGGGGAATATCTAGGCCACTGTCCTCCATATTGATATCCTAAAGTTGATATTATTATGTGAAACTATTCTTCCTTAAATGTCAGATTTTGGATAATCTAACTGATGTTTAATAAATGTAATATCCATGGAGTTATCAAATTTTCTTGTGATTGGAAAATAATATTTGTACCCTTTTTGATAGGAAGAATAACCCAAGAAAATACACCTAATATCTCTAGTTTCCCTAGTGTTCTACGAATATAGATAAAAGCAGAACAACCAACCAACTTGAGAGGGATGGATGGAGATATGAGATGCATAGTTGAATGTGTAAGTAGGATCTGACATGGGTTTTAGAATTTTAAGACTTGATATCAAAAGCTCCTAAAAGTATTCTATTTATGAGGATATGAGATTAAAAGATATTAGAGTTACCTTGTGAATCTTTTGATCTCGAGTCCACTTCCAATTATAGAATCCATGTCTGATCTGATTGATATATAGAAAACATAAGAGATTGGACTACTTCTAGGAGATGTCTTTATCTTCTTTTAACTATACCATTTTGTTGAGGTGTGTCAATGCAAAAGCTTTGATGAATAATCCTCGACTTATTATGTAATCACTAAGAATGGATGCAAAATATTCTTTTGCAATGTCTATTCTCAAAATTTATAATTGTGGTTTGGAATTGAGTTTGAACCATGGTATTGGATTTTTAAAATATTGGACTTACCTCTGATTTTTCTTCTTCTTTTATTAGGAAAACCGATGAAAAACATTGTGATTTTTTGTAAGGTAGGTTAGGATAAGAATTTCAAACATGTATTGTGAGTTGACAAATTTTAACTCATTTGAATTTTTAACATTGAAAATAGATGGAAAAAGGTTTTTGAGCCATATAAAATTTGGTTGTTCTAACCTAGTGGCATACTATAATAGCATTGTCCCCTTCTGAAAAATAGATTTTAGATTTTGACTTGTAGACATTAAACAACTCAGATGATACAAAGGTATGAAAGTGCCTAAAGAAGTAGGGTATTGAATGGTTTATCTTCAATTTGATATTGAAAATGAAGAAAATGTCTGATTAGTGAAGGTAAGTACTTTAGTCCCCTAATAAAAAAAAAGGAAATATACAAAATTGTGTGAATTATAGGTGTATTAAGCAGATGAGTCATACCATTTAACTTTAGGGGAAAAAATGATCGAATAAAATTAAGGAAACCAATGTGATCGAAAATCAATTCAGATTCATACCTAAAAGTTTTATGATAGAAGCTATACATCTTCTTAGAGTATTGAGGAAAGAAGTAAGACTTACATATGGTATTCATTAGCCTAGAAAAAGATTATGACAAAGTTTTGTGGAAAATTATGTAGAGAATTATAGAAAAGAAAGGTGATAGCGTTGCGTATATTAAGATAATTAAAGATTATGTATGATGATGTAATAATAAGATTGAAGACTCTAAGTGCATTAGCTTAAGCGTTTTCTATAAAAAATAGATTTACATCAAGGATCAACTTTAATTCCATATCTTTTTATACTAGTTATGGATGAATACATTAGACACATCCAAGATAAGCGTGGTATATATTTATTGATGGCATTGTTTTGATCAATGAGACTCGTGAAGGTGGAAATGCTAAACTCGAATCTTGGCAGAACACTTCGAAAGTAGATTTTAGACTTAGTTGAGTAAAGATAGAATATATGAAATTTAAGTTTAGTAGTAGTGGACGTAGCAACAAGGGAGTCTTGGTGCAACTATGAAGTTGTTGTGTGACCTTGTGATCGTAGATTCGAATCGCGGACCATAGATCCAATGTAGTCCCATCATTCCTCGAGACCCACATTGGCAGAAATTTCATGCACTGGGTTGCCCTTAGCAGCGGGGGCGAAGGACAGCCAGGTGGCAGGTTACTTGGTTTTGACACTGTCTTGGGTGATTGTCAACATGTGGGCGATCGGACAATAGGTGTCGGTGTGGAAGGAGGCGGGGGCATTTCGTCATGCATGGTTTGTCCCGAATGATGAGGCGACAACGATACACTTCAAGGGGAACTTTGAGTTCCTGCCCTTTGGGTCAGGGCGACGGTCCTACTTGAGGATGCAGCTGGAGCTTTACGAGGTGGAGTTGGTGGTGGTTCAGATGGCCCACTAGTTCGAGCACTACTCAACGACACGGAGCCTAGCGAATTAGACATGGGATATGTCTACGAGCTGACCTCACCCAGGGCAGTGTGGCTGATGGTCGTCTCCACCCTGCACCTCTCCTGCCCTTTTTATTGATATTAGTGAGGATCACAATGAGTAATATATCATGGAGGAAATATACTGTTGCTTCTTCCTTAATAGAAAATATTATAAATACGGTTCTTATAAATAAATATGTATAATATTTTATTTTTATTTTGTGGCCCACTCACGTTGGCTCCGCCCCTGTTCAGTAGTAGACGTAGCAAGATAATTGTTAAAATAGGAGATGAGTTATTTATAACGGGAAGTTTTAAGTATTTATGATTTTTTTTTGTAAAAGAATAGAGGGTTAGATAATGATATTTTATATGAGATACAAGTAAAATGATTGAAATAGAGAAGGACGTTAGGTTTTTTTTTTTTTGGTAATCGTAAGGTACCTTTAAAACGTAAAGAGAAGTTATAAAAATAATAATTAGATTTGCTATGTTATATGAAGTTGAATGTTAAGCTATGAAACA
This sequence comes from Kaempferia elegans, assembly GCA_037974815.1. NCBI lineage: Eukaryota > Viridiplantae > Streptophyta > Magnoliopsida > Zingiberales > Zingiberaceae > Kaempferia > Kaempferia elegans. The sequence continues at coordinate 4,537,026 of JBBPFQ010000009.1, forward strand.
AACACATAGCAAAGATAAAGATGTTAAGGTGGATGTGCGAATATGAGGAAGGACAATATAAGAAATGAGAATATTAGAGAGAATGTCGGGGTTACACCTATTGAGGAAAAAACTTTAAGAGATACATTTAAGATGATATGAACATGTTCTTAAGCGGCCAATAAATGTCCTTGTTAGGTGATGTTTGACTGTGGTAAATATACATTACTCGATGAAGAGGGAGACCAAAGAAGAATTGATTGGTAATGATAAAATAGGATAAAATTTATTTAAATATAGAAAATGATATAGTAGAGATCGAGTGTAATGGCGTAGTAGGATTCATATAGCCAACTCCACTAAGTGGGATAAAAATTTGATTGTTGTTGTTATAGTATTCGCCTAATGTAGATTGAGTCTTAAGCATTCTTTAGCATTGTCAATTATCTTCCTTGAATCTAAGACCTAAAATTTACGAGAAATGGAAAAAAAATATGTAGTGACACAATTGTGATCAGCGAGTTTCCTAACTGATGAAGTGATAGTAAATTGCATTTTAATTGAAGCACTAAACATACAAAGTTGAGTGTTAGGTCTTTTTAATTTTTTTACTTATTCGGTAGGTTGAAGGTTGTTACACTCTATCTATCTCTAGTCATGTGATCTAAAGCTCCTAAATCTACAATCCATAAATTCAATTTATCTTTTCTAATGCTTAAGACATTTATGTATTACCTTTTTGGTGCTATTGATATGGTCTCAATTGCTAGAGTAGAATCAATTGCTTGTGATTGTTGGATCGAATGTTGCGGAGAGAGAGGGAGAGAGAGAGAGAGAGAGAGGGGGGGGGGGGGTGGAGAGGCACG
>JBBPFQ010000009.1:4547095-4557172 GCA_037974815.1 Kaempferia elegans
CATAATTAAAATATTTTTTGATACTTTTATTACCCTATCAGAAGAAACTAAATTCTTAATGCTTATCCATATCTAAGAAACTCTTAATGCTTAACGATAACAGAAGAAACACTTGATGCTTATTTGGTAACTCGCGCAGGAGAAGTATTGGGAGGAGCATCCGGGTGAAGCTGTGCCCATCATGAGGCCCAAGTTCTACTGGGGACCTTGGAGGGTTTACCGTGGTGAAGAACTTCCTCCAAATATGTAAACTCCAATGGAATGTTACTATGCTATGTTCTTGGTTCGTTTTCATCCTTCCCAAAGATCGCATGGTCTGAACTAATCACAGATCCAGATCAGTAAGTTATTGCTCTCTCGTTATATGTATGTATACGGCTGGTTCATTTCTAGCAAGTTTTATCTCTTGAAGAACTACATCTTTTTAGTTTGTGCTCATACCCAAATTATAAGTGATCTGCATTTTCTATTTACAACCAATTCCCTGGAACTTGATTCAAACCTGGATTACTTTCTGGCTTACAATCATATGACCAGTGAATCTTTTTATATCCCATAATTATGCTCTCAAGGGTTGTTTTAACTTATTTGTAGTAATAATACCTATTCCTTCCAATGATTTATTTTTCATATGTATATTCATCTGGTTTTTATTCTTTTGATCCTTCCCCAATGATGTCAGTGCTGACCCTCCGCCTCCCCGACTAGCTTGCTGACCCTAACCCGTTCCTGTAATCACATTGATGTCAACTATGGATTTATTCCCTTTCAATAATGTGGGACAGTGCTGCCAGGACGATGGATTTCTCCTTTTGTATAATTGATGTCAACTACGGTCCCTCACGGTGATCATGTCAGTTCCAATCCCAACCTCTCTAACCTACGATCTATCTTGTCACTGAGTCGGTAATTTGCTTCATCAATTTTCCTTCCTATCAGGTAAATAGATGTTTTTATCGCCTGCCCTTCTCTTGTACTCTCAAACTTCTTCCTCTCAAATCTTTCTCCCCCAAACAAAACCACCTGTTATAATTTGGCTTTATAACAGAGAGAGAATGGTAGTCTGCCTTACGTGGACTATAGAATATTATGTTTTTTTTTAATCATATCCAACTCTTCAAGTTTATTAATCATGGAGATGAACAATACGCTCTTATGTAAGTTTTATACTGGCCATTAGATAAATTGAAAAGTATTCACGGTGGACCATTTAGACGGTCAATATTTTTAGGTTTATTATTTCAGTAGAGAAATTCCTGTAGTTTGCCGTAATTGAAAACCAAATCTTAGATATTTGATTAACGGTTAGAGGGCCTTATCCGTTGCACCATAACCCTGGGGCCTCTTTATATTCTTTGTGTTTGGCTTGGTAGTCCACCTTTATACATTGGAGCAAAATGTAATAGTGCTCGTCCTAGATGGCTCAGTATTGCTAGCCCCTTGTCTAGATTCAAGTAGATGTGTGTTCTTTCAGAATCCCGGTATTTTGTTAGATAAAATTTCTATTTGAATAAGCTAAAATTAGATAATGATGATCAATTATTTGGATAAGATTGTCCTAAATGATAATTTCGAATTTGATAATATGTTTGAAAATTGAGTTTATTTTTGAACTTTACTGAAGCTTGGGATGACTAGGCATCATGCACTCGACCACTTTGTTAATAACACCACTGATTCGCAAAAGATAAATAACAACACTTATTCTCAGTAAAAGAAAAAAGAAAAATTAAATTAAAGAAAAAAAACATTAATTAAGAGGAATTTTCAAAACAATATGATAAATGGACAATAGTGAATAGTTATAATCTAATCCGTTAGAATTAATTTTTTGTAATTTTTAGAGTCATTAGTAAGGATGTCCAAGTAATAACGTATTTATCAGTAATTGTATTTTTTTTCCATCTATTTTTATATTTAATTTTCAAAAATAATATCTAATTAATTTTTATTAATAATATTTAATTAATTTTTTAGCTAGCCAGGCTTTCTAGATTTACTTAAAAAAAAAGACAATACTAAATGGTTAGAATTTGGCAGACTAAAATGACATTTTCATAATTTTTATAGTCATTATTAATATATATAATTAATATTATATTTTATTAATCAATTATATTTTTTTATATATTTAATTTTTAAAAATAATATTTAATTAATTTTTATTATGGATTCCAAAAACAAACAAACAAACAAAAATAGCAAGTGGTCCCATGACATACTATTATTGACGTATGGGATGAGAATACGTGGGTTGTCAGACATAGGGGATGGATCCCGCCGTGCCGGTTGGGGACAAATTTTCCGATGGACTGGTCGGGAAAAATTACGTTTGCACGGTTATAATAATAATCTTGGCACCTTATCTGGGACACTACTGTCTCAAGTAAGACATTATTATAGGCTAAAAAAATTGAATTGATCAAATAAATACAATAAGGGGTTAAATATTATTAGTTAGTTATCTATTTTTACTATATCTGCCTACCACAGTAATAAGATAATTAAATTATATATAAAAAAATTATAGGGTTTTAAGAAGTAGTAAATGATATGAAAAAAAATTATATTATTCAAAAAAGAAAGGAGGATTAGATTTTTGAGAAATAAAAATGTAAAATAGAGCCTTTGGTCACTATCTACGAGTGAACTCACATTATCACTGATCTAGTAGGTAGATAGGATGTATAGCAATCTAATTATGGTTCACAAGTGATAACACGTGATCCAATCGGCTATAGCTGGTCAATATAGAGGTCAGATCAGCGCGAAAGGTCTTGGTCAAGCCAAAGAGCAGGCTGAGTCACCCTGGTCTCCAGAAAGGCCAAGTCAGCAATCATAGCCTGTTGGTTGGGCAATATGGTCGACCGGACGAGATTGCCGAGCGGATCATTGGCCGACCGGATGCATCATTCGCAGAAGGCCCCAACGACATTTCCCTCCAAAATACAGGAAGTCTACTTCATCTTAACAGATAGGTCGGTGAAGCTCACTCGCCAAGGTTAATAACCGATCGGACTGCATGGCTGAGCAACCATGATGGTGTAATCCGATCGGTAAAAGAAGACAAGAGTCCTCTGTCATTTATTGTAACGGAATGTTAGAGAATATTCACTTGCCAACTAAGAAGCCTATCAGGCAAAGACACGTGGCGACTGCAATTATGAGTAGCCCATTTAAAGAAAGGCCCAAAGAGGAAAAAAAGCAATGCATTTGTGACACCTGTCCCTCAAAATCCTAATCTCTACAGGTATAAATAGAGCCTCCTTCGGAGGCCAAAGGTACGCGAAAATCATCTTTTACGTCATTATTCTGCCAAATTTCTTCCTCTACTACAATTTGGGCTAACTTGAGCGTCAGAGGACCAAACAAGGTGCGGCGACTCCTTGTTTGGTTTGCTAACGTTGTCTACTCTTCTCTGTGTGTGCAACTCCACATCGACAATCTCTATTCGACTGCGCGAGGTGATCCCCGGTGTTCGCTGACTCACCTAACAGATAGGATCATGTATCTTATGAGACACAAATCTGAAGTATTTGAAAAGTTCAAAGAATTTTGAAATGAAGTAGGGAAACAACTTGATAAAAGTATTAAGATACTTTGATCCGATCGAGGTGGGGAATACTTGAGCCAAGAGTTTCAAGATTATCTGAGAGACAATGGAATATTATCTTAATGGACTTTGCCTTATACACCACAACACAATGTCATATCTGAAAGGTGAAACTGCACCTTATTAGATATGGTCAGGTCAATGGTGAATCATTTAACCCTTCCCAAATCCTTTTGGGGTTATGCACTCGAAATAGTTGTTTATTGGTTAAACATACTCCTGACTAAGACAATCTCTACTACTCCATATTAAGTGTGGACTAGTAAGAAACCTCATCTATCTCACTTGAAGATATGGGGTTGTCCTACTTATGTGAAGAGGACTGTATCATACAAATTGGATGTGAAGTCGGATAAATGTCTATTTATTAATTATCCTAAGGAAATAAAGGGTTACCCATTCTATAATCCCTTGGAACAAAGGGTTTTATTTTAAGGTAAGCAACATTCTTGGAGAAAGAATTTTTCTTACAAGAATTTAGTGGAAGTATAGTTGAACTTGATGAAGTTCAAGAGATTCCAATAGACACCGAAGAGATGCCTTGTCAGGAACCACAACCAATTATTCATAATGATGAACTAACTATTGAACCTATGGTAACACAACTTCCTCATAGATCTCATAGGACACGTAAGTGGATCGAATAACGTATTACTCATTGAGGATGAGAAACCTACTGATTATGAAGAAGCTCCGAAATGTAAAGAAAGAGATAAGTGACTTTTAGCGATGAAGTCAGAAATGGATTTCATGTATGAAAACAAAGTTTAGAACTTGGTAGACCCATCTAAAGTCATTCCGCCTATTGGATGCAAACGAGTTTTCAAAAGGAAAACTAACATGGATGGTAATGTAATTACCTACAAAGCAAGATTGGTAGCAAAATGCTATCGTAAAAGGCAAGGAATTAACTATGATGAAACCTTCTCACTAGTATCTATGCTTAAATCCATTCGGATACTCCTGACCATATCATCTCATTATGATTATGAGATATGACAAATGGATATGAAAATAACTGTCCTTAATAGAAACCTATTTGAGAATGTATATATGATATGACCTGAGGGTTTCACATCTATTAACAAAAATAATGTAAGATTCAACGATCCATTTATGAACTGAAGCAAGCATCTAGAAGTTGGAATATCCATTTTAATGAGGCAATCAAAGAATTTGATTTCTCACAAAATCTTGACGAACCTTATGTGTTCCAAAAGGTTAGTGGGAGTGTAGTCGTATTCCTAATATTATATGTCGATAACATATTACTTATATGAAATGACATGCCAATTTTACAATTAGTTAAAATTTGATAACCCAAAAAATTCTCCATGAAAGGCATGGGATAAGCAAATTACATTCTCGGAATGAAAATATATAGGGATAGATCGAAAAGGTTGATTGGTCTTTCATAGTCTACAAATATAGATAGAGTGCTAAAATGATTTATCATATCTGAATCCAAGAAACGTTTCATACCCATGAGGCATGAAATTCACCTTTCAAAATCTATGTGCCCTCACACAGAAGATGAGAGGATTTGCATGAATAAGATTTCCTATGCTTTTCGGACAAGATATATCAAGTATGCTATGTTATGTACGGCCCAATGCATCATACACTTTGAGTGTAACAAACATATATCAATTAGATCGAGGAATGGATCATTGGGTGGCTATCAAGATAATCCTTAAGTACTTGAGATGAATTAATGATATGTTCTTGGTATATGGAGATGATGATATGATTATACATGGGTATACTGATGCTAGCTTCTAGTTAGAGAAGGATAACTCAAATATCAGTCTGGATACATATTCACTTTGAATGGAGGTGCAGTTAGCTGGAAGAGTTTATGTAACACACTGTAGCAGATTCTACCTATGAGGTAGAATACATTACAGCATTAAAAGCAGCAAAGGAAACAGTTTGGATCAAGAAGTTTATCACTGAACTAGGAGTGGTTCTGACCATTACTAATAATTACTAGTCTACTGCAACAACACTAGAACCATTGCATAACCAAAGGAACCTAGGTCTCACTGGCGATCCAAACATGTGATGTGCTGCTATTATTTGATCAGAGAGATCATTAGTAGGAAAGACATACAACTCGAGAAAATTCCCACCGAAAGGAACCTAACAAATCCTTTGATAAAGGCTCTACCACAAAGAAAGTTTAAGAGTCATGTGTAGGCTCATGGCATAGAATACTATAGCGATTGACATTAGGCCAATTGGGAGTATGTTATGTTTGACAGGTATCCTATGGCAATCGCCTTAGGATTTATACTATTACTTAGATAAATAAAAATTCACTATTTGATTATGAATTATTTATGTATTTGAATGGTCTTAGACTCACTTATTGAATGACCACAATAAGATTTATACCATGAGAGAATTTGTGACTAGATCATAACTAGTGAACATCTCTATATGTGAAATTATGAATGTATTGAAATAATCCCTACTCGATAAATTGATGAGTTCGGACATCATCGATTATGTGAGGCTAGCATAGGTTATAATCATTGGTCTAACTAAACATCTATTACTCACTTGCTAAAGATATTGAGAGGTTGAGAGTTAAACATGGATGCTAGTTATGGTAACTAGTTCATTAGAGTGACCTACTGTAAGGCTTCATATGGTTCTCTACATATATAGATATGACTGCGAAGTTCTTACTGCAGCTTGAGTGCAAGTTTCCTTCGACTTGAGGTATTCAAGTCACTTTGGTCATAGAGACTTATACTTTGACATCTTAAGTAAGCATCTCTGTGGAGATGTGGACTCGGGATGATTGGATATAAGTTGAAGTGCTCAAAGGTTGGATAACCCATAGAGGATGAGTTCTTCTCCTGCCTCCTATTCTAGTGTTAAAGAAGAGCGTACAACCTCTTGCACTTGTTTATTAGTGTTAATTATTCTTCGAAGCAATCCCATAAGAATTTGGTGAAATTGTTCATAACCACCATGTTCACCAATGTTCTAAATGATACAACAACAACAACAAAGTTTTATCCCACTATATGGGGTTAGCTTTATGGATCCTTTTTATATTGAGCTCTATCTCCTTCTAGATCATCATTCATACTTAAATAAATTTTATCTTATTTTATATTGCTAACCAAATCTTTTTTGGTCTTCCTCTTCCTTGTTTGATATGTGTTTGTCATAATTTTATATTACATAACTGGAGCATTTATTGGTCATCTAAGTACATGCTCGTACCATCTTAAATGTGTGATGTGCGTAGATTATACCTATCATTATGTATGGATAATGTACATCACTTGGATATTCTTGTGTATGATTTATGTTATCGCACTTCCTTTTATATGTATTTCAGCATAGTTATCCTCATTTGTTTGGAGATCTACTCTTGTGTGATTTTCATTGCAGGATGCATAATTTGGAGTATTTTTACATCTTATGCACACCTCGAAGTGTGATTGGGATGTGCATGGAGGCTACGGAAGAGTTCTTGCATGAATAGAAGGGGCCAGTAGCGTAGGGTTGTGCACAACGGCCACACGACCGTGAACCAGAGCAACATGGCCATGTGAAATCAGCCTTGGCTCTGCACCATCAACTGAGCGGGGCCCTACACGGCCATGTGATTTTATCACTCGAGCAAAGCCCCATTGGCCCATATGGTTGCCACACGGCGATCATCTGTGCCAGTTTTCACTACACATCAATTCTTGATGGAGATATGGATTGGATCTAGAAGAAGGTGCTTCAAAAGATAAGTTTCTTGACTCCTTTCCACTCGCTTTCTTGGATTGGATCTCAAGAGATTTGATTCTTCTTCTTCTTCGGAACTTTATCCATGTTTTGTGAGTAGATTTGTGTTCTAGGGTGCATGGGAGTAATTGTGATTGGATGGTTGATTGTAACTCTTAAATTTTGTCCTTAATTCCCTTTTTAATAAAAATCTTGATTTGATTCTTGTGACGTATTGTGTGTATATTTTGGATATAGTTTGGATTGATGAATGATTGTGATATTATGTTGAATCCATGATGAATGGAATGATGATCTTGTATTTGAATTGTATTCTTGATGAATGAGATATGATCTTGTGTATGTGATGTGATCTTGATGAATAGAATCTTTAAGATATGATATATCATGTGTGTGATTCTTGTAAGTCAATGATCTAGTGGATATGTGCATTTGATTATGAACTCTTGTATGAATGTGGAATGCACAATGTTATCTTTGATTTGTAAGTGCTTGAATGACACTAATCCGTCATTAGAATGTGTGATCATCTTTGTAAAGGAGATTAACTCACTAGACCGTGAGGGAGGGGCCTTGGTGACAGAGGGTATCTCAACTCACTCCAATTTAGCTAGTGAAAACCTAATTATGGAGTATGATCGTGCATGGTTCTCTAGGGCTTAATTGATTCTACTTAATTTAATCTTAGGAAGAGTATAAGTTATCTAGAGATATATGACCAGGGAGCCCTAGTAACAGGGGTAATCCTTTAACCGGACTATCAATGTTAGCAAATCTTCTTGCTATCATTTGGGTACCATAAGTAGGATAGGATAATCCAACTCATTGATGGGTAATGTTGGTGTTTATGTATAGTATCCACAAATCTAAGATTGGAAATTAGGGAATGACTAACTCTTGTATGTCAACCACCAATTACAATGAAACCTACACTCTAGGTACTTCATTAGACCTTGGTAAAAAATCTTTTCTCTTTCTCTCCCTCTCATCTATTCTATTATACTTTAGTTCATGTAACTCTGCTACGACACTTGCATGGTTTTGTCTAGATAGTTTATGAGAGCACACCTATTGGTGATTAGAATTCTAATTCTCTATGGATACGATAATCTTTTATATTACTTTGATATTTTCATACACTTGTGGTTGTAACAAGTTTTTGTGTCGTTACCGATGAATTAGATTCTAACATTAGTAAAGAGTTCTAGAACTCTTCTAGACACTTGTAAATACTTGTAAAATACTTTTTCGTTCTCTTATTTTTATACTTCTATTTTCTTGTAATTTTCTTTCGCATTCTTTACATTTCGTAATTTAACTTTTGCAATTTACTTTTCATATTGAAAAACTTAAAAACATATCTTACCTCTTGTTTCTTACTCTTGTATGCGTAGAAGAGATAGTGCAGATTTATTTCCATTTGATCTTGAGGTCAACCTGACTTATCATTAAAGACAAAATCTACAAAGGAATCAAGAAGAGCAAGAGCAAGTGACCATGACCAACAGGCTTCTTAAAGACTATGCTGCACCATATTCCATGGGAGTGAGATCTAGCATTAAAAGGCCTACGGTGGAGGCCAATAATTTTGAAATAAAGCCAATATTCATACATATGGTGCAACAAAACCAATTTAGAGGAGGACCACTTGAAGATTCGAATCAACACTTGGAGATTTTCCATGAGATTTGTTCAACAATGAAGATGAATGGTGTACCTCCAAAGGTCATAAGATTAATGTTGTTTGGATTTTCTCTAAGGGATCGTGCTAAAGCATGGTTAAGTTCTTTGGCCCCCTATTGTAAAAATTCTTGGGTACAATGTGAGCAAGTACTCTTGGACAAGTTCTATCCTCCTAGCAGGATGACACGCACGAAGAATCTTATTGCTAGCTTCAAGGAACATGACTCTGAATCGTTATATGAAGTATGGGATAGATTCAAAGGCATGCTCAAACAGTATCCTCATCATGGGTTAGAGAGATGATTGATTATACATATATTTTATAATGGCATAAATTACCAAACAAAGGTGTTCTTGGACTCTGCCGCTGGTGGAGGCTTGATAAATAAAAGTTTGGATCAAGCTGAGAACATTATAGAAAGTGTAGCTATGAATCACCATCAGTGATCCTCATAACGAAGTGGTATTCCTATGCTTACACCAGGGAAATACAATGTTGATAAAGTTGATTCTTTGACGGTAAAAGTGGATGCATTGACTAAATTACTTGGAGCCAACTCGGCAAATGCTATTATTTCTTCATGCGATGTATGTGGTAGCTCTGAACATGGGAGAGATTCATGCCCACTTGGGAATGCAGTGAATCAAATCAATCAAGTGGAGCAATGTGATGCTATTGGTTACTTCCCATCATGTCAGAACAATCCATACTCTAACAATACAATCCGGGTTGGAAGAATCACCCAAACTTCTGTTGGTGATTGGATGATCGACTTTCTTCCTAAAAGGGTTAGTGCTTAGCGAAAATACAAACTAAAATAAACTAAAGCAATACAACAAGAACAATGCTAATACAACTATTTACTTGGTATCCACCTCAAGTGGAGGTGACTAGTCCAAGGGTCCACGTGCGCACAGAAGTCTCCGATATGAATCTCCTTCTCATTGGAATAAACCCCTCACAAGGGTCTTCTTCCTCTTACAAGTATGAGTGAGATTAGGAGGAAGAAGAAGGCTAGAGAACT
>JBBPFQ010000009.1:4569389-4584394 GCA_037974815.1 Kaempferia elegans
GAATGTTGTTCACGAACATTGTTCACGAACGTTAACGAGCTGAACATATATGTGTTTAAACTTATTTGTTTAGTTTAACAAGTTGTTCAATCTTGTTTATTTAATTGATATTTTGTATATTGAACGAACATAAATAAGTTCTTACCAAGTTGAACATTAAATTTGTTACGAACGTTTAGTTCATTTATAGCCCTACATGAGTTTGTGAATATATATATATTAAAAAAAAGTTGAAAATGTTGTAAAAGTAACTAGGAGAGTATGAGAAGTGGGAATTCTTATTGCTTCTTTGTACCAAAATGATGTCTACAACTCTCTATCAATAGGGTGAGTAGATGCATTCAACAGTAAAGCTAAATGCATTTAAACAATTCGAAGAGTCGTATACATTGCATTGGTAAGATACATTCATCTTACATTTTAGATACATTTACTTGATTGATGTTGAAGATAGATTCAGATTTATCATTTATGGCGTCCACGTATATTCATAATACTCTACCTGATATGATTTGTGATACTGTCTCATTAAAAAACTTACTAGAAAATCAAGTGGGAAATATCACGGCGAAGGAAAAAAAAATAGTATAATTATTCCCCCTCTTTATATCTCTTTAGATCTTTCAATTTTCGTATCTCAATATTACGTATTAGTCTTTCAAATGTCAGTAGGTAAAGTCTTTGTAAATAAATCAACCAACTTATCTGATGAACAAATTTGTTGAACATTGATATCACCTCTCTTCAGGAGATCATGTGTAAATTTTTTTTTTAGTGATATGTGTTTCATTCTATCACCTTTAATATAACTTTCCTTTAGTTGAGCAATGTATGCATCATTATCCTCGTATAATGTCATCGGGACATTGTTATTTAAGGGTAAACTAAATGTTTCTTGAATGTGATATATTATAAATCTCAACCATACACATTCCTGACTTGCCTCTTGAATTGCTATAATCTTGGAATGATTAGAAGATATGATAGTAATCGTTTACTTCATAGATCTCTAAATATAGCTGTGTCACTACATGTGAATACATAATCTATTATTATGAGGGTAAGATAAATAACCAATATCAGCATACCCAATCAATTCCGCTTCAGCCATATAAGGATGATATAATCTCATATCTATCGTACTTTGAATATATCGAAATATATGCTTAATTCCATTCATGTGTCTTCTTATTAGAAAAGAAGAATATTTTGCTAACAAATTTAAAACAAATGTTATATTGGGTCTGGCAAGATACATTAATGCTCCAATAACACAAAGATAGCTTCAGGGCCAATAAGTTCTTTTTCATTCATTCAAGGTTGAAATGGATCCTTATTTATATCAAAAGACATTACAACCATTGAGTTACTCAATGGATGTGCTTTATTCATATAAAATTGTTTAACATCTTTGATGTATACACTGTTTGATGGACAAATATTCTATTTACAATGTACTCGATCTGCAAACCAAGATAGAGTTTTATTTTTCTGAGATTTTCAACTCAAATTATTTCTTTAGGTAATCTACCATTTCAAAAAGGGCATCAGAGGTATCAATAATGTTTACGTAATTAACACTACTACGATTATAACAAATTTGGATCCGGATCTCTTAATAAATACACATAAACATACGAGATCATTTAGATATCTCCTTTTCAACATGTATTCACTAAAACATTTATACCACATACGTCTAAATTGTTTCAATCCATACCGAGAATTATATAACTTAATCGAGTATAATTCTCGATGACTTGAATCATATGCCTCTGGTAGTTTAAATCCTTTAAGTAGTTTGATGTATGTGTCATTATCAAGTGAACCATAGAATCCTTCTAGTTACGAAATGCATGTCCAAAATTTTTATTTTGCAAGTGATTTCGATTCTGCATCAATCGCATCTTTCCATTTAGACCAATCATTTCTTTTTCTACATTCATTAACTGACTTTGGTTCATGACCCTCATCATCTTTTAACAATATCACATACAATATGATACACAAAAATATCATCGACGTTGATTTCATTTTGATTCCATCTTTTTCCAATCATAACATAATTAATAGAGATTTCTTGATTATCAACTATATGAGATTCTTCTTTAATCATATTATGAATGACTGGAGACTCTTCCAGAATTATTACTTCCTTGTTTTAAGCCTTTGATTCTTTTTTTTTTATAAGAACCTTTATCTTTGGAACTGATAGGTCTACCATGTTTCACTTGTAGTTTAGACTCATTTGCAAGTTTAGGTTGTCTTTCGGGGGCATCAATTTTGATTGGAGCATTAACAGTTGGAATACATGATTTTGTCACATTCTTTGGATTAGTAAATTTATTAACCACTTGATTGACTAAATTTTACAAGTGAATAATCTTTTGAACTTCCATTTCACTTTACTTTGTTTGAGGATTAAAATGAGATAATGATAACTCGCGCTAGATAATTTTCTTTTCCAACTACTTATTTTCCACTAGTACGGGTATGCACGCACACATAGTCTTATACTTTATTCCATTACACTACTTTCTGGTTCTAACTTAATCATCAGAGTAGCTGTTCCAATGACCTCTCACCCCACCTACTAAAGATTTCTCTCCCCCCTTGTTGGTATTTGTAGATGATTCCCAAAGTTCTTTAGTCAAAATCGTATCCCAAGTCAACTTCCATATTAATTTATAAGTGGTTCATAACTCACCGCTTCTTTATGGGATCATTTTTATTACAATTCAAAATCACTTCTTATTAATCAATTGATGAAGAATCTATTGGCTCACATGCCACATTATTAATCGATTGACTTTATTTATTTTAAATTGTAATAAAATATGATTATACTTATCCTAAGTCGTTTTTATAATTTTTTTTCTAAGTTATGTGAAGTGAAATAATTATAGAAACAATTTATAGTGATGGTTGAGATTTTTTTTTTCTTTGATGTCACCTTATTTACTTTAAATGCTTTTTAGTATAGTTTTAATCAAATATTTTAATTTATTGTATAAAAAATTAGAACCGTATTAATTAGGCATAAAATTATAAAATCTTAAAAACTTATATTTTAAATGGTTTATTCACTTTTTTGAAAAATTCATAGAGTTTTTAAAAGTAAGTACACAAATTAATTGTGCTAAATCAGAAATTTAATAATTTTAAATGATAGTTTGTTCCTGAGGAAGTGAAAAAAAGGGAAAATTTATGAAGCAGAATGGCAATGTCCGTAATAACTTTGATTACATTGGTGGCGTCGCCTGCCGTGGACGTGGCACCTTCACTTGGCGGGAAACGAGCGAGAGGAATGCCAGCTGGCCCACGTGTACAACTGTTGATCCGGTAAATGCACCGGCAGTTTGTACCATCCGCCTTCCGATATTGAAACGGATTCCTAATTTATTGCAACCAAATCGTACGGCCATGGATGGGCTAGAACAGATCGGGCGGACGTAGGCGCGCATCGCCGGCATCACGACGCGGGACCCCACGCGGTGGTGACTGGTGCGTCCCGTAAATATTACCAATTGAGAAGGGCGGAACGGATCAGGAAGATTCCAAAAATATAATTTGCTCCGCTTTTGTGGAATCGTATTAGTCCATTTTCTCCACTGGAGCAGAGTGTGCGGGTTCTCCTCTCTCTCTCCATGACTGATTTGAGCATCCATGAAGATTGATTCAGGTGTGTTCTTCTCGCCTCGTGATCTTGGCATGATTCTTCAGCTTGATATCTTGTTTTTTTTTTTTGATGTTGTTGTGCATGATTTGCTACGGTTCGGCGATTGATACAGATGCGGTTCTTCTCGCATCGTCATCGTGGCATGGTTCTTTTGCTTGATCTCCCTTGGATTCCTTTTCTTGAGTTTTGTGTCATTTGATGTTGTTGTGAATTCGTAGAAACGACCGTGTAATTTGCTTCATTCATTTGCTGATTGTTGGGATAATCTGAGTCGGAGGGAGGTGATTTAATCAAATTTCAAGTCCTTATTTATCGATCTGAACTCGTGTTTGATTATTGAGGCGTTTTCTTTTGTTGCATTCTTTTATATATTTGGTTTTCCCTCGTCTTTTACTTGATTAAGCGTTCAGGAGCTCGTTTTGGTTTGTTCGATCTGTTTTCTATGCTTCGAAGAGTTCGAACGATAAAGCTCCAAGTGCGTTCGAACGATTTGGTTTGTTGAATGGTTTTGATCCGTAATTTCTCGAAATCTTGAGTGAGATTGGATCATTTGGAGCCTTGGAGGTAGGATCTACTTCTGTTTCATGCGATGTAGTAAAACTTTGTTGCATGATATGGAGGTATACTGCATAAGATTTGTTGGTGGTAGAGAGTTAACATTCTTATTCTCCTTCTGTAGCTGGATATTTACATATTTGCATGATTTCACTTGATCATATGTAGTACGTTGGAGTCTAATGTTTTGGGTCAAACCTTGATTGATTTTTGGAATGAAAAAAATAGGTCGGATCGAAAACTCTGTTACCTTTAGGATCATTGTTTATACCATAACTTGATATGTTCACTCTGGCTACTGGAATTTCAACGCCGAGCATTAAAAAAAAATTTCAATGGAGATGCTGATTGTTGGAACAGCTTAAATTCCACAGTTCCTCTGTCAATATAGTGTTTTTGAATTTTGATATTTGCTGAAGTGTATGATCATTCGTTTGGTTTTGAACTTTTTGGTCTCGTGCATTAGACAAAATATTTCAGATGCAAAAATGTCTCGATTATATAAAACATTAAGCCAATCCATCCAAAATACATGGATGTTGAAGAAGGCGAAACCCATATATCCTTTAGCAGTGCAGTGTGGTCCACCAATTCCACTAAAACAACTGGAAGTTTTATTAAGGATTTTTATACCAAAGTCAATAGGTAAAAATGAGAAGGCTACTTGTGAGAAAGGGATCCCTGTCAGATTGACCTTCAGTTGAGTATGTTGACTGCGCGGATAGCTTATTGTTCATGGTATTTACTGAACTGGGATCATCATTCTTATGGTTTTGCACTTTCCTATCCCGTGCAATAGCCAAATTTTCCCCACTTTTTTTTTTCCTTCGGGCTTTGTGCATGCAGATTCTAGCAATCTGATTTGGTGGATATATAGGTTTTTTTTCCTTTCAATTATAAGGCATCTGAACTACATTTTAATTTCTTAAAGTTGGTGAACTCTTCTTGCATTATCAATAAAAACACAATTAATCGTGTGATTCTGCCATTTTACCAAGATCCTCACTTTATTGTGTTATTTTTCAGTTTCTCCTTGGAACGTGATGGTTAACCCTTCACTGCATTTTACTATCTTTCAAGTTCTTACTGCTTAGTATATTTATTGCTGGAAAATTATTTCTTATACAGAATTAATAGATGTTCTCAAACTTTTATCAGTTTTGGTGAGTTGAATATTCTTTTCCTTTTGTTTTATGTAGGCAAACTCATTATCAATTTATGAGTGCATCTCTACCGGACTAATATAATTGTCTTTACAGATATTTTTTCAACCAATTGGTATTAGGTTGTGCAATGTGGACTTTCCAAACTTAAATTGACTGCACAAGGAATTGGGAAACGATGAAGGCAAATAAATTTAGCAAATTTATCTCTTCCATTAAAACCCATATCCATCATGGGAACAATGAGAAACTGGAGAATAAGAAAGGTATGATAATCTAATAGGTCGTTTTTCCTTCATCCTATGAATTTTACACTTGTGAAGAATCATGCACATGCAGAGTTTTAGTTAATTGCAGTTCAGAAGCTAGTTTTGCTAGTATCAATAAGCACAATTAATTTACATTTATGGATCTACCTTTGTGTATTCATAATGGTTTATAGCTCATGGTTTACTTGAGAAATAGTTGTTAAAGGTGTTAGTTCCATATCATGATGTCTTCCTCGCTAAATTTAATTTTAGTTCAAATTTCATGTGATCGGACTTCATGAAGACAGTCTTTGAGAAAATAACTTAGAATTTTCTTGTGTGTGTGTGATTGTTATATGGTTGGACAAATTTATCTAATGTAATAACCTTGTTCTTCTCATTCTCTTGTAGAAACTGAGAACAAAGTAGATAGATTACTTCAGCTCATGGAGGATGGTACAATCTCTATGAATTCAGTAAACAAGTCTGAATTAACTACTCTTATTGAGGATATTCACAAAAGTTATCAAGCAATCTATGGGCGCTATGATGAGTTGACTGAGTATCTAAAGAAGAAATTTCACAAGAAAGGAGACAACAGTAACATATCATCTAATTTCTCAACATACTCCTCAGAATCCTCCGATTCTTCAGATTCAGAATTAGTAGGGTTCAAAAACAACTCAATTGAGAGTGATGAGGAGCAGGAAGATTACAGTGCAGTGAAGGAGAGGCTTGAATCTATAACTAGGAGATATGATGAGCTCAAGAAGGAATTTACCTTAACAACAGTGAGGCTCGAGTAGTTCGAAGTTTTCAACCCCAATTGTTAAAAGCTCTAGATATGAACAAAGACCTTGATCTTCAGTTAGAGGCCTCGCTGGAGCAAAAACAAGAATTGAATCAAAGAATGAACACTATGCATTATCAAATTCAATGTCTGGAATCAGAGAAAATAGAAATGTTGCAGAAGCTACAAGAGTCTGAAAAATATATTGAAGGATATATTTGTGAAATCAATCAGATGAAAAACAAGCTAATGACAATGGAATCTGATGGGAACCGTTTAAAGCAAGAATCTGAAGAAAAAACCAAGGAAATGACTAATGTCCAGGAGTATTGTGTTCTAGAAAAGGAAATAGAATCTCTCATACTTCTCAGCAAGTTGCAGGAAGATAAAATCTTGGCTGACCAAAGAGATGAAGCTAACCGAAATTTGAAAGTATCGAATGATGAGTTGTGTGCTAAGATTACACAGTTGTTGTCCGAAAACAAAACATTAAATCATGATTTGGATGCAGCTGACAAGGATGGACATGAATTAACCAGTAGATTGGAAGGTGTAGAAGAAGAGATTAAATCTTCAAAGTCTGAGATCATTGATCTGAAAACAAAACTCAAAATTTCAAACAATGATATTGCCCATTTGCTCAGTGTCATTGAGAGTTTTAACAGGCAATTGGAACATAAAAATGCTGAAAATGAAAATTTAGCATTAAGACATAGAGAGGCTGCAACAAGTGCTGAAGAAGAACGTCATAAAGTCGAGGTGCTTCAAAAGGAAATAGAAAAGCTGAAGGATGAAATTTCCCATGCAAATGGAACATATAAATTAGAACTTCAATCTAAACAGCAGAGTGAGCATAACTTGCTGATGGATATTAACACAGCTACAATCGAGAAGCTTGTTCTGGTTGAAGAAAATAAAGAACTATTGGCCATAGTAAAGATATCTGAGAATTTGATTGAGGGTCTAAAAGCTCAGCAAAAAAGGTGTGAGATCTTGGTATCCGATTTTGAGGTTATGACACAGAATTTAGAAATTGAACTGAAATCTGCAAATCTCCAACTGACTGAGGCAAAAAAGAAACATGAAACTAATAGTAAACAAATAACAAATTTGACGATGAAGAACACAAAGCTGTTGGATGAGAAAGATTCGCTGCATCTTCACATAAGTGAACTGAAGAAACAGTTGTCGTTGTCAATAAACTTCAACACGGAAAGTATCCTTAATTTCTCTGAACAAAGTCTGAGTTTATTAAATAAACTGGATGATATAGTTAAACAGAAGTTTTCAGAACAGGAAAGGCATCTGATAACTCTAAAAGATGGCTTAAAGAGCTTACGTACTTTGTCAAAGCAACTCAATCATCAGTTTCACGAATCGTGCCAGAAGTTAGATCATGCAGAAGCTGTTAGCCAGGAGCAGGCGAGAGAAATAAGCAAACAGCTGGTGAAGATTGAGGAGCTTCAGAAAACCCTAGAACTATGTGGAGCAGAGAAAGAAGAAGCGAGCAGTCAGATGGCATGCCTGAAAATCCAACTAGATCTTGCAGAAATTGCCAGGCAAGAGCAGGTGATACAAATAAACAAACTGGCTGCCAAGGTCGACGAGCTTCTGCAAAACCTAAAACTATCTGAAGCAGAAAAGTCAGAAACGAGCAAAGATATAACATGTCTAAAAAGCCAAGTAGAAACCCAACAATGTCTGTTCAATCAGAATCTCAAAACCATGGAAGCAGAGTACGCTGAGAAACAAATGTCGTTGGAATGCAACGTCCAACTGGCGAGGCATGAGGTTGCGATATTGAATACTCGGCTAAAAGAATCAAGGCATGAAGTTCTTAAAGCAGTTCAGATAGGCACGATGGGGATTTCAGAGTTTTGTCGAGAACTCAATATGTTGGAATCTCAGGTGAAGCAGGAGCACTTCCATATGTTCACTCAGCTATCGTCCTTGACATTAGAGGCAATGAATCTGTTGGCGCAGGTCCGCCAACTGATGAATGCTAAGCATGAAATGAACGAGGAGATACAAGACATGACCCAAAGATTGAAGAACAGTGAAGAGACCATCGCAGCCTTTAAGCAAAAGGCAGAAGAACTGAAGGCTCAGTTAGCGGAGAAGGAAAAGGAGATGGGGAATGTAGTGACGAAAAGTGTGGAGTTGGATCGGAGGATCGATGAACTCGAGAGGTGCGTAAAGGAAAAGGATGAGGAGATAACGTCAAGGAAAATGGAGAAACTGGAGGCAATAAATCAGTTGAGCATCGTGATTGATTATCAGCAAGAGAAGTATCGGAAGCTGCGTGATTACGTACTATCGCTTAAGTCCACAAGGCGTTAGGTTGGGTTTGAATAGATTGGTTGATCCTTCGTGATTAATTCATGGAAGTTTAGAAAGAAGGCAGTGTAGGGTTTAGTGCCTTGCTATTTTGCTGGTATTCGCATTCATTGTCTTTTTGTTGTTTCTATATGGTCTGTTTGTTGTAGTATTTTTAAGCCCGAGAATTCTTTTTTCCAGTGTTTTTTTTTCTTTAGTATTAAGTTGGCTAGACAGAATTTCCTACGTGAATGGTCTGTGCATTCGGATCCTCTGTCCCAATATCATCGTGTCCTACCATCGATCGGATAGTCGGATAGTCGGATAGTCGAGATTACATCTCAAGGATGTTGTGCACATTACGAGAATATTGCACACATCTCGAAGATGGTTGGACCGTCCGATCAGCGCTGGGACATGGAGACACGGTGATATTGGGATAAAGGATCCGACCAGTGCCTCTGCTCAGGCCTCAAGCAGCATGTTTAGTTTGGACTCTGCTCAACCTGTGCAAGTGGGCCAAACCTAACAAGTGCCCAAACAGATTTCACAGATAGCACTTGGCCCACAATGGATTAAACTTGAGCGAACCCAGCCCAACACGAATTAAAATGGAACGTATTTGGGCCTGTCACGTTGAATAGGCCCGCAGTTGGCCTAACAAAAAAGTAAATGGACTTCGTTTCAGCCCAACACAGTTGCAGTAGATGGGCTATAATTTAGGCCCACTTCGGATTATCTAGGCCAGTATAAAGTTTAATGGGACGTAAGTTATGCAGGACGCCAATTTCATGGGCCTTCTTTTTCCTTAGTGGGCTAAAGTAGCCCCAACAATTGAGTGAGTCGCTGTAAGTAAAACAAGAGACCGGGTCAGTTAGGCCTAACAGTGAACTAGGCCGGCCTAGGCCCAACTAGAATTACTTGGGCAGCCTATGCCTAAAAGCTGAACTGAGGAGGGCCAACACACTGTATACAGCCCACTGAATCGCAGGAGTTCGGCCCTGATAGTAACCAAAATTTTAGTTAAAAAAAAAGTAAAATATAAAAATATTTTATTTTACAAAAGAGATTAAACAAGTTTTCTTATAACTAAAAAAATAATAATGTAGCAAACGAAAAGTTTCCATGTTCCAACGTAATCGACACAATTTCAGAAACACCAAAATCTCAGTTTAACTGTTTTTCTCAATTTAAATTTACGTTCCGGTAACTTTTTTTTTTAAAAAAAAAGGTAAGAATTGTCACTACCAAAAGACAATACATTATTTTTAAAAAGGTAATTTTCCGTCGAGTAATATCATTACTGACAATACACTACAACTAAAGAATATAAATTATATGGATCTCATTTCTTGTTGGATAAAAAAAAAATAATCACAGCTGTCAACGTCTCAACGACCAATTCACTATGAACAGTTGTCAACTAAAAAGAACCAGCTTTAAAAAAATCTTATGGGGACCCAAGCGGAGTCAGTTCGGGTGGATTAGTTCGATCCTGCGTACATATCGTTGCACTGAGCTGGGTGAGTGCCGGAACTGATATCGTTGTACTGAGCTGCTTTCATTTTGTTTTTTTTTTTCTTTTTCCCATGATAAATATAGATTTTTGTCACTTTCTGAATTTCATTGAACCCCCGGCCTATAGCCCGGTTGCTTTGAACGTGGCCGCCCCGAACCCAGTTCTTTCAACGCCACCGCTTCTCCTCCCAGGCCCAATCCGTCCTTCAGGAATTATTGGTCGTAAAGGCGATTCGTTCGCCCTCAGCGCCTCCGTCAACTCGTCCCAGAACTAACACGAAGGAGGTAAATCACGGAAATTACTAGCCCGAACAGTGACTAGTGCATAAAGGAGGGCAGACACCTGACTTCGTCAAAATTTGACCCCCAAATCTTATTGGTGGTAACATCTCACGCACTAGGCAACAGTCCATCCCGTTTAGGAATTATGGACAGATACCTAGTGGCACGCATACATGTACAATTATCTACCGAACATTCGCTAACTAGGTAACTAAGGCTCTGGATTTCACTAAACCTTCTGAACAAGACAGTGAAGAACCTATCGCATCCAAAATAAAATTATAAACTTCTAAAGAAAGAGCTGTTCCAGCAATACGAATACTCCTACCCTTGCCGAGATCAAAAGAGCCATCTGTCTGCATGAATACCCTTAATTTCTTCACTGAATACGTGGGGGTTTTTTGGGAGGAAAAACAATAGACTGATAATATTGCCTTCCAATTCAATTCCGGCTTCAGTTCGATATTCTTATTTCGACTCCAAGGATGTAATTTACAACCTCACACAAGAAGGCTCATTAAATTAATAAATATTAAAAATCTAACACTGAAAAGCTTACCTTAACTAAATTGGGTACTTGACACTAACTTAGAGTCCAAAGCCTTACTAATGCACAGTCTTCTTCGATGCATAGATCATTCACACCGGCTCCACCATCTTTTAGGAAAAATAACTGCTCATTACCACATAAAAACAGAAAGATCTAATCGACTGTGGGGTGTTGTTTTTATCAAATCAATTGAGAGTTATCACATACATGACCAAGGGATAAAACAGTTTAGAATACACCTGCTGAGAAAATGCCTGAAATTACTAGATTGATTAAAATTGTCTTAACGAAAAACCATCTAGTGAACATTTAATAAGTTCAGTTCCAAAGTCTCACACATTGAAAATACAAAACATCCCAGAAATGATGTATTTAGGCTTTTAACCAGAGTCCAGAGATTGGTGTGTCAATGACACAAACGAAAATTGTGGTACTGGTACATTGCCATAAGTACCTAGGATTAAACAAACACCAATATACCACTTATTGAAATCATTTTGCAACAACAGTTGGATGTGGCATGCAGGGTGTGTTAATCTCCTTGATAAATTATACGCGACTCCTATGAAAAATCTACCTGTCATTGCAGTGATTGAGGTTATATCTGATATCGTTTGAACAACAAATAAGACAGCAAATAATGATATATACATCGTACCATTTCCAGATTACCCAGAGAAAAGCTACAAAATTCCACTGACAAAATATATATCAAAGTATAAGTAGTGTTAGAAAATAATCTTCTAAAAAATATATAAATGTTAAAGAGAAGACCCTAGCACCAATTTTTGGGTAATCTTTTTTGCATCTTACTGTAATACCTCAGTTACACTCATTTGACTGAAAAGATACATGATGTATGATGAAAAAGTCAAATTCCTATGCAAAGTTACACTTATTCCCTCGATAAAATTAGGGTTAACACTCAGCATGCTAAGAATCATCAAGTTTATCAGAATACTCGAGCAGGAGGTACACTTATGTGTTCTCTTATTAAACTTCCGAGCAGACATTAGTTATGGGAATAATGTGGTGATGTATTAAATGACAGTTTCTATTGACAAAAAAATGAAAATGATTACTTTTAAATTCAAGAAAATCAGCCCGACAATATTTTTGGGAATGACTATAATTAATTAATTAGACTAAGGAACTGCTGTAGAACAATAAACAATCTAGGATTGATAAAAATAAAACATGTCAAAGAAATTTACAAACCGATTTGGAATGATTCACGTGCAATTAGTACAATTGCCTTAGAAAAGAGTAAAAGACCTGAAAACTATCAGTTCTCCAGAATTGTATTCTGAGAATGGTATAAAAATGATACTTTAGTTTGTTAATGACTGTACCTTATCATAACTTTTGAGGTACTGTATTATTTGTCGGTGACCCAAACATTGAATAATTCACGATGACATTCCAGTTAAAATCTTCTTCGACTCCAAATTGTTTATCTTGACATTTAGTCACCTAATTACAGCAGTGAATCCATGCATCTACAACTTACATAAGCTGCATTTCTGACGGTCTTTGAAATCCAACATCTACTTAAGCTGTTCATTCTCAGTAGTATAAGTTGGTTACCCAATTTCCAATTCAAAGGCTAAGATGAGAAATTCTAAGCAATAAAGCGGTTTATAATTTTAATATTATGCCTATCAAACATATTAAACAATTCAACATACAACCGATATTATGATATGAACAATGCATAGAGAAATACAAGAATAATAAACTTTAACTTTTAAGCTTTGCAAAACAAGTAGCAATGCAAATCACCAATTTAACAGAGAAAAAGACTGAATGATGACCTAGCCATCATGTTTTTGGCAATTGAGTTACAAGTATAAAATGGTAAACAATACCCAGCTAAATCTGTTATTATAATACCTACCTCAGTACCTGCAGAACTGTGACCAGGGAATCATCAACCAACCATCATTCTAACCTTTGAACAATATCAGGAAGCACAATATTCCTTATCTGTACACTTACTACTTATCCAAATTAACTAACCCCAGATATTTCACCATGGATCTGATCATCCAATGTAACGAACAGAGAATATGGATAATGTTCACAGTGTGCTAGTCATTTTTCGTTAGCATTTTTCATTAGCAGGTACTGCAATCTCCTAACTGTTGATTTACCCAATAATTAGATACAAAACATGATAAGCAACATAGCTGAATCCACCAACTAATATATTATGAATCACTAAATAAGTAATACACAAGTTTGAAAGGGCAATTAACATTAGATGTTTCACATAAAGAATAAAGGACACAAGAAGTTCGAAAGAAGAAGTATCAGTCATACTAGATCAAGAATGAACTGACAAATTTTCAATAATTTCCAGGAAGAAAAAGAAAAAGAAAAAAACGAGAACTAACGAATAATAATGGAAAGCGCCAAATGATCAGATATATAGACAAATAAGCATAGCCACCATAGCTGAATCCAGCAACCAATCCGTTGTGACTCGCTGAATAAAGGGATACAGAAGTTTGAAATAGCAACCAACATTTGATGTTTCAGAAAAAGAATAAATGCAAGTTACTAAAGAAGAACAATAGCTCATACGAAATCGTTAAATGTAGCGATTAGTTGCTAATAATTTCAAGGAACGGAAAAGAAGCAAACGAGATCTAGTGAAAATTGATGAAAATAGATCCAAAAACACTCACACTCCTCCGGCGACTACTCCCCTTGCGACAAGGGACTTGCAGATGCTAAGGATCGCATGGCCGGAACCTTGAATCACTCTCGCTCGAACTTTGCATCCTCAGCGAGGCTCACAATAGTTGCCACCGCCGACTCCCCCATGCTCCCCCACGACATCCTCTGACGCCATCAAACTACCGCGACATCGGATCAATCAGAGCCCGAATGGCCCCGAACTCAAACCGTTGTTAGAGCAACGAGATTTTCGGTGATCTTCAAGGGAAGTGGATCATCCGGTGGCGATCAACTTTGCCACTGCAGTGCTTGAGAAAGAATAAAGGCACGGGCCGTCCTTTTATAGGCTCCAGCATAGAGGGAGTGCAGAATAACAGATAGCTGAACGAAAAGAGGCAAAAGACTGGCCACAAACCCACTACACCAACCCTCGACCCGGAGTAGAGAAAACTTATGGGCCCAAATTGGACAGCGTCCGAAAGCCTAACGTCACGATCATAATTGCTGGATGGCAGGAAATGCGAAATTAACCTCTGAAGAAATTGTAGACCGATATTTCGCAATTGGTTGGGTTGAAAAATATTAAGTGGTGTTTAGTTTAAGGGTTTAAGAACGAGGAAATAAATCATTTTAAAATAAAGATATTTAATTAATAAATTTAAAAATAAACGAATGAATTAAGAATATTTGAGAATAGATAAAATTTAATTATATTAATAAGTTTAAAATTTATTTCTGATTTTTAATTCTTTGGGCAACAACACCCTTGCAACTTTGATAGCGCCAAAGGCCGATAGTAGCTATTATTGGGAATTTTTTTTAAAAAAATTAGAAAAATAATAATAAAAAAAAAAGGTAAAAAATGAAATAAAAAATAAAAAAAGGTAAAAAAAAATTAAAGAATGAAAAAATGATAAAAAATTGGAAAAAAAATTTAAAAATATTGGCATATTGAAAAAAAAATAGAAAAACACTAAATAGATAATCAAGAGAATAATAAAAGGGAGAAAAAAAAATAATAATAATAATTTTAATTTTTTAAAAATAAATAATTATATCTAATCAATGTTTATAAACTAAACAACAATAATGGAATTATTAAATTCATTATTATGTCACTTTACTATTAAACTCATTTTCATTTTCATTCTTACATCCCAATCAAACCACACCTTAATAAATTGACAAGCACTAACAAAAAACTTATTTATTCAATGATTTC
>JBBPFQ010000009.1:4666938-4681688 GCA_037974815.1 Kaempferia elegans
TTTCCCGACCCGATCAAAATCGGGAAAAGGGTCGGGAACATAAGTTTTACCCGGCGGGATTCCCGACCCGACCCGAATATAATAATAATAATTTTTAATTAGACTTTTAAAAAAAATAACATAGAAAATTAGGGTTACAAATTAAAATGTATTACCGTGAAGGAGTAAACTGTAAAAAAACTAGGGTTCCCAAATCACAATTACTTACTCCACCACGGCACCACGCGATTTCATTTTCATAGTCGCGATTACGCTGTTCGCCACTAACCACTTCGCCTCGCGGCCCTCGCCGATTTGCCCTTTGCCCTTCGCCGTCCACAGTCCACACTCTACTCCACACGCGAGTTCGCTCTTCGCCCTTCTCCCATAGCGCTTCTCCATTAACTCTTCGTCGTTCGCCCTTCCACCGGAACCCTAGCTGGCCACACCTCTTCGATTTGTCATGGCTGAGTCACTGTCTCGCTGAAGTTCCCCTCCCTCCCACTCTGTGCTTTACTGGTCAGTAAGCCAAGACTGCTCGATTTTCTTTAAACTGCATATTCATTTTCTCTATGCTTTTACTGAAACTCCATGTAAATGTAAAAATAGCATACGTGATATTGTTTGGGAATAGGGATGGGCAGTTGATGTTGTGTTCATACAGGGGAGAGCAAGCCTGCTGTGGTAAAAATTCATCTTTTTTGTCCCCTTACCTTTTGATATCTTTGATAGCAATGATGGGCTCATTGATCAAACTTACTTAGGCAGACATTTACATGTGCTTCTTCCTTTTTCCCTTATTGAATAGTCTATTTATTGTTTTCTTTATACAAGATTTGTGCAGTGTTTTTAAAAGCCAATTATGCAGTATTTTTTTAGTGAATTGAATTTTGCATTTTTACTTACTATTATGTTTAATATTATTCAGCTCGATGTCTTTGACAAAATATTTTTGTTGCTACAAGATCTACAAGATCTGTGTGCTTGCAAGTTAGCAGATCTACAAGATTTCAAGAAAGTGAATGAGATATATGCAAAATGTTTCTAACAAATTATTTTTTTTTCCTGTTGTGGATGTATTTTCTTCAAACCCATTGAATATAGTTAGGACTTTTGATCATTTGACCCATGTTGTCCTGTGTTGTTTTATTGATTATGGATTTGTGTTGGTCCACAAACTGCTGCACTTATTATTTCTTTCTAAATCATCTGATGTTAATCGCTACCAGTTTTGTGTAATCAAAGTAACTGGATGCTGATTCTGAATATATCGTGATACAATAATTTGGCATTTAGCATTTTCATTCTGAATATTCCTTTCTTTATATGTTAGTTTCCATATCATTGGATAAAATCCTCCACTTAACAATTTCAAGAGAGAGATGTCATTTCCTATTTCACAGATAATTGTAGTGCATATTCTGTGACAAGACCCACTTAAATTCGTGAAATTGACCAATTAACTTGGTTGCTCCGATCACTGATCAATAATGCATGAAGTCATGAACTGCATAGGCTTAAATTTATAATAGCTCACTCTTCTTAATTCTTAACTTATAAAGTTTTGTTAGTAGCTTACAACTCACCACGTGGTTAAAGTGCCATTCTAAACATTTTATCTGGTACGATCAATATAATATTCAATTTTCTTGTATCTTGTCACAAAGCAAGGGTGCATTTGTATGTTATGCTCTTCCTTATCCAGTATTGTGGATATTGATTTTCTTCCTTGATTCTGTTCTTCTGTTGCAGATTTCCCATCTCCTGCACCAGCACGTTCCACTTACCAAGTAGCAGCATTGCCAATGAACGCTAGGATTGAGATCGAGCGTATTGCTGCACTCTAACTCTGCTTCAAAATTATGCTTTTTTTACATAGCTGATATTCTAGGATAAGTACCAGCTTTTCCTTTGCATCTTTGCTAAATGGGTTATCGACCAAATAAGAGGTGTTCAATGTACTTTTTTCCCATTCAATCAAACTTCTAACTTCAATTCATTCAGTGAATCCATTCAATTCCTCTTGCACCTTTCTACAATGCTGCAGTGGAGTAGCTTCTGAAGCATAAATGTCTATGGCAACTTGGTGCATGTGCAGCTTTGTTCTGTTTATCAATTCTGCATATGATTTACAAATCATGCTTCCCTAGCGGTCGGTGGAAAATTTTCGTGGGGCTGAATTGGTCGTCTCAAGTTCAACATTGCATGACCTAGTTAATTATTATTTTTTAACAAATCACACGCACAGTATTTATGTTCTCTATGAATTTAGTTGTTAATCTGTTGGTCGTGACAAATATAAGACTGATATGAGTATCAGGCAAACCCACATACCTGGGAAGTCATATTTGCTGGAGTTTAACATGTCATTTTTGCTTCTTATATTTGGTCTGCTTGCTGACTTGCCCCCTTCGAAGAGGATATAAATAAATCACTGAATGGATAAAGAGATAATCACTGTAGGCTCAAGGCCGTGCATGAATTCCTACCTAACTTAGAGGAGCCTTATTTGAAGAATTCAAGTAATTAGGTGAGCATTATGGACTGATGGATAAACCTGAACAGCTTCCTAATACTTTCTAATGAAAACTAAGTGACCAGGCATGATTGGACTCCTTCCTAATGCCACTTCCATTTGTTCTAGATAACTCTGAGATCTGGTCTTGTGAGAATTTAGTCTTAGGGTTTATGAAAATTGTCCTGCACTATCCAGTCAGATCAGAATTATCCACGTATATCATCAATAAATTAGCTTCTTCTGTTTATTTTTATTTACAATACTCGAATAATCTATTTTATTTTATTTTGATCTTTTCCGCATGTGTCAGTATTATCATCTCATCCATTTTATTCAAATCAACGTGCACTGCACGTGATAGGGTGGGCATGACCGAACCGACAAGATTCCCCCAACGATCCCCGTTCACACGAGCCGTTCCCTCGGTCCAACAGCTAGATTCCCTCCGCCCCGCGTTCACACGGTGCCTTCCTCTATCCGCCGAACACTTCGCTGACCTGGCACTCTCCCGCGTCCGCCACGTGTTGATTCGACCGATTCCTCGACGTGCATCTCCTACCTCCCGATTAGGTTTGACCTCTTCCGGTGTCGCTGCCGCCGTCGCACTCCATTCGTTCACCTTCTACCGGCGCCTATAAATCCACCCTGCTCCCTTGTTCTTATCCCTTCAACTGACAATTCTATTCCATTCAATTCAATCCCAGAACAAAGGGGGGAAAAAAAATCATAGTCCGAAAGAAATCACCAATTCTAAGATCGCGAGATGGGCAACTGTATCGTCCTGCAGGAGCCGGTGACATGGGTCGACGATGACGATGACGACTGGGGATTCACCGAGAGCAAACTCCCGGCGAAGCTCCAAGAGCAGGAGGCGGCCGCAACAAGGAATACGAAGAAGAAGGTCGAAGGCTCAACGGAGATCAGGGTCAGGATCAGCAAGAAACAGCTGGAGGATCTTCTCCGGCAGGTGGACGCCCAGGGGATGCCTCTGCTCCAAGTCCTCAGCAGCCTCGTCGGCGAGCCGAGGAGACTGGAAGAAGAGCAGGAGAGGCATTGGAGGCCGAAGCTACGCACCATACCGGAAGTAGCAGAGTTAGCATACTGAAGATGATGATGACGACGCAGTAGAATGAGATCATGTTCTTTTGTTCTTCCATTTGTCCAGTTTTGGCTTTAGTCTTTCATCTATTTTCAGTGCTTATCTGCACATATTGCACAGTTTGCTCTGTAAATCCTTTTCAAACGCATGGATGCTTCCATCACAGACAGCATCAGTACTTCTGCCAACTGGTTCAGATGATTGCTTCATGAATCAATACTTTTTCCCACTCAGTGAATCCTCAGCCAAGGCATATTTCAACGAGTGCTTTCTACAATTATAGTTCATACATTGTCGTTGACTTCGTATAAACTACAAAAGAACATGATTGCATATGTGGTCCATCTAATCCATTGTTTTTTTTTCTTCTTTTTGACAATTGCATCACTGATCACTCCAGTTGCATAATATACATCTTTAATAATTTAGTCTTGGTTTGGTGATCGCTTCTCTTTCTCTTTATATATGGCTAGTTTCATGAGTCTGTTCTCCATTCAGATTTCTCATCGATGGGTGTCTTGAGGATTCATTTTCCTTACGCGAAACTCGACAAGGAGGACCCTGAAGAAATGCAGAGCCTGAAAGCGAGGTTTCTGATACACAAGATATTGGAGGAAGCTGGGACACAGCAGAGGAGATCATACTCTTCGAGGATGAGGGTGTTCAGAATGAAGAGAAAGATTGGGGTGAGACTGAGAAGGCTGAGAGTTGCCATCGCCAAAACTAGGCATTTCCTGTGTTACCAGATCTTGAAGCATTTGAAGCCTGTTCTTGTCACCAACTAAGAACCCAAATGCTGCTGCAGCTTGAAGAAGCACTTGCTTTCAGTAATGTCCAGATTGTATCTGTCTTTTCTGTTTTTTATTTTCATCCTTTTTTTTTTTTTTGTATCCATCAAGTACGAATATAAGTCAGATAAGTATTTGCCGTTAATTTGGACTAGGCTGGTAAACAAACCCAGCTAGTTAAATTTTGGGAGGATGAAAACTTATTTTTTAAAATAATAGAGATAAGGATAAGTTAAGTATAGTCTAGAATGAATCAAGCTATTGAATGATTATTTAAATTTAACTTTGATTTAATTTATTTTTTATAAGTTTGAACTTGATTAAGCTTAGCTTGAGTTTGAACCTTTTCAATTCAAGTCTAATTGACTATTTGAAACTGTTTTTATTTGACTGATTATTGAGATGAGATTATTCAATTTGATAATTTAAATTTATTTATTTATTTAAAAAAATTATTTATTTAATATTTTAATAAATTTTTATTAATGAACAGAATTTATGAATATTGTTCACGAATATTATTCAAGTATATGCATTTAAGCTTGTATGTTTAATTTAACGAATTATTTAAATTTATTTATTTAATAGATATTGTGTGTATTGCCGACATAAATAAACTCTTATTAAATCGAACACTGGCCTGTTTATGAATATTCGATTTATTTATCATCCTAATTTAGACACTAATTTTTTAAAATTATTTTAAAAATAAAAAGGCTAATTGGGCTTTGATACATGCCATCACTAACGACCCAGTGTGGCCCACCTACTACTATGTGGTTCACCAATTTTTTATGCGGACGGGCATAGCTGCAGAGCCAAAAAAAATGAGAAATAATTTGTATAAGGAAAAAAACTCAGTGAAAAAGCTTAACGATATACTCATAATACGATGGAGCCCATAAAAATTAAATTTATATGTCTATTTTTAATTTTTTACTGTAATTTTTATCAATGCGTATGATTGCCCCACGAAAAATATCCTACATATTACTTTTACGATTTTGCCCTTATTTTCCTAGACCCACCCGAAATCTCTACCGGAATCGGTGGAATCAGGATTGTGCGCGAGGAAGCATGCGTCCTGTCATATAACAAGGCCGGTATAGGAAGTTTGTTAGCACGGGCTTATATATATATATATATATATATACTCGTAAATATAAAATTTGTCGTCTAATGTGCTTCTCGACCCATCCTTAGCCCGCTCGTCAGTCGTCACCTCCAGGTCTGGTTAGGGTTTATCACTGTTATGTTCTTCTTCGATCGACGTGTACACTCCTGCGCGCCCGATTTCGTCGCCTGATTTCGCGATCGTTGATCCTTTCTGTTGAGCAAAGATGATGCAGCCGGCTGGTGGTGTGGTTCAGCCCCCTCCTATGGCACCGCCCCCCATGGAACAGCAGCAGCAGCTGCCTCCCAAGCCGTGGATGATGATGCCGCCTCCTCCGCCGCCTCCCCAAGCGCAGTACTACCAGACTGGCCATGCACCGCCCATGTGGAACCAGCAGCCGTCCCAGGTCCCTCCGCCTGTGCCGCAGCCGCAGTACCAGCCCCCGGCTCCGTTTCTGTCTCCCCAGATGCAGTACCAGGCCGCGCCAGCTCCTCCACCGGCGCAGGCTTTGGCTCCACAATCTGCTTCGGCTGATGAGATACGCACGCTTTGGATCGGTGACTTGCAGTGCTGGATGGATGAGAGCTACATCTACAGTTGCTTTGTTCAAACCGGAGAAGTATCTTTCTCATCTCTTTTCCTTTCTTCCCGCTGCCACTTTTATCTACTTGATTTCTCTGATTTTGTCCTTCTTCGCTACTAATCTCAGTGCAGTGCTGGTAGCAAGTTACAAATTAGGTTGATTTCACAATGTTTGTCTGATTAGTTTCGAAATATGTTTTTTTTTCACCATTCTACCAGGCACTACTAAGTTTGCACTTGGAAACTAATGTCTTGCTTTCATTTTTGTACTGTTCGATTGAACTTTTTTTTTTTTTTTTAAATGAATAGCAACGTAATTAATATGGTGTTCTTCATGATTGGTTTATTTAGTAATCTTTTTCTGTGGGTTGGATTTTCTGGTATCATCAGTTCTATATTCCCCAATTTGTATTTAGAAACACAGCTGCCAATAATTGCCTTGAGATCCATATGTTTCCAACTAGTCACTCGAGATGATACTGAAATTGTATTGACTTCCTTATACTATGATCCATCAACAATTTAAACCATAGATGTAAATTAAATACCAACATAGTTTTCATCATGAATCAAAGGGTTGTTTATGTTTGTGTAGGACTATTTTGACATACTGATTCTTGTATCGAGCATAGGCTTTCATAATCAGAAATTTCATTTTATTTAAATAGCTAGTTATCAATTTGCCTAGCTTTGTTAGCAATAGGTTTCAACGTAGCTCTGCCCAAATTTTAGTGAAAATTCATAAGGTTTATCAGATTGCATGTATTCTTATATAATGTTAGGGCAGTAATTGCTCATGCTAATCATATTCTTTTGTAATTTTTGTTCTGTTTCATGTGCCTTACATAATGGTTCCTCCTATGGTTCTGGGTTCTGCATACCACACTTTATTATCTGTGTTTTTTTTTTATTATTATTTCCTTATTCATGTTCCTAGTGATGCAGGTGGTTTCTGTTAAATTAATCCGCAATAGGCACACTGGGCAGTCTGAAGGTTTTGGTTTTATTGAGTTTGTAACTCGTGTTGCCGCAAATCGAGTTCTTCAAACATATAATGGTCAAGGGATGCCAAACTCAGAACAAGTTTTCAGATTAAATTGGGCAACATGTAGAGCAGGTGAGAAACGAAATGAGGGCATAGAATACACAATTTTTGTCGGGGATTTAGCTGCAGATGTGACTGATTATTTGTTACAAGAGACATTCAAGAAGCACTACACATCTGTGAAGGGTGCTAAAGTTGTCACTGATAGATTAACGGGGCATTGCAAAGGCTATGGCTTTATTAAGTTTGGTGATCCAAATGAGCAAACAAGAGCCATGACTGAAATGAATGGTGTTTACTGTTCAACCAGGGCCATGAGAATTGGTCCAGCTGCAAGTAAGAAAAATCTGGGGACCCAACAACAATTATCTACAAACGGTATGTACTCATTGTTAGTTCTTTTGCTTCAATTTGTGTGTATTGTGCAGCTTGATCTATAATTTTGCAGGTGTTCTGTTATTGGAATCCGAAGTTATCTGTTGTATTATTATTGAATGCATAGTTGCTCTTTTTAATATCAGATTCATGCTTAGTTGAGATTATGAGATATGACAAATAAATTCAACCTATTTTAATTTCCAAGATTGATCTTGACATTATTGCTCTCTTGTACAAGTTGTTTTCTTCAAGTACTTATCCTTTGATAAATTGGGCTCGTTAAATATGGTATTTAGTGAAGAGCACTTATAGAAACTCATATTGTCTCAAAGCAGGATTCCATACTACCTTCATTTAAGGCATGGTATTGACTTCAACTGAGATGCATATCACCTATAGTGGTGACCCTGGTTAGGTCAGTGTTTTGATAATGTCGTAATTTGGTTAGTCCTTTTTTTTTTGTAGCATTATTTGCTACAATTTATTTTTTTACCTTTTATGTAACTAATGCAAATTATTTTTTGTTTAATCACACCTTGATTCCTGCTTGTTTCTATATTTTAGTTCCCTCTGTTTCTTGCATTTGGCACCTGCTGGTTGAACTTATTATTGTTATAATCTTGCAAATCAAGCCTTTTGAGTCAGCTTTCTGATCTTTTTGCTACACATTTTTTTTTATTCTGATGCATACTAGTTTTCGGTCTATTACTGAAGGAATACCAATCTATGTAGTTATATATTTTTTTTAAGTTACCAGTATTTATAATTTAGTCCAGTGATCTGTGTTCCTTGTTCTACAGTATTTTTGTGATATTAGCTTTTATAATACTAAAGTTATTACTTGAGAGTTATAGTTCTATTAATGTATCTTATGTTTCTTATCATTTTTCTTCTTTTTTTTTTTAAAAGATATTTAAATAAATTTTAAGTGCAATTGATCTTCTTGATGATTCAGTGACAATGTTTAGCTAACTTTCCTCTGGTTGTTAACTAGCGTCCAGCAAGGAAGTGATTTTATTCAATGTCGCGGGCATTCTTTTGCAACTATGCATTCATTTATTATCACTGAAGTTTTTGGAATTATTGAGCAGCTTCCTGTTGCTCAATAGTAGTTATTTTGGATCTGAAACATTCAACAGTTGTTATTAAATGATTTAGTTTTTTGTTTAGCAGGTTCTCTTACCTGCTTTTTTCTTTGTGTAGCGTAAATTTGCCTTATTTCTGAATAATTTCATCATTCAACTGCATTACTGTTATTTAAGTGGTTATAGAGGTGATTAACCAACACAACATTTTATTCTCCTCATCGTCTTTTTTTCGATAGCTTTAAACTAATCGATGATGGAATAATACTTTTCTGGATTTTCCATAGTGATTTCATATAGACATTTTAGTACAAATTGCAAATCTTTCTGATTTTTGTCAGTGGATTGCTTTAATGGTATCATATTTGCATAATGCATCGTGTGACCAGATTTTATGGGTTAATTGACCTCAACTAATCTGTGGATGTTCTATGAAAGTAGAAGGTGCTTAGTGCCCGCTTAGTGCTGTGGGCTTTTATCCAAGCCATTTTCTACCTTGAGGTTGTGCCATCCTCATTCATTAAGCACAACCCAGAAAAATCCTTAATTACAAACCTGGTATAACTTGTGATATGTAAGTTGTGAGAATGGACAAACTTGAAGTGTTCGTAGTCCACATTTAGTTATGGTTCATTGTAGGTTAGCTTTCATTTACGTGTCTTCATCATTGTGATTTAAGATTCATTGTATTGAAATGTTTTGTTTTTGTTTGCAGTTTCATACCATGCTACACTGAATACTGAGTCTGACAATGATCCAAATAATACCACTGTAAGTACTTGGTTTAAATTTTCATGAGGCTTTAATAATCTGAAATGGATGAATTGATTTGCAGCTATTTGTTGGCGGGCTGGATTCAAATGTCACAGATGATCTATTGCGCCAGACTTTTGGCCTATATGGAGAGATTCTGTATGTTAAAATACCGGTTGGCAAGCGATGTGGCTTTGTTCAATTTGCTAACAGGTTAACTCTCAATTGAATTGCTCATCTTGGGAAACAGGGTAATTTTTTTATTAACTTTTTATGTAGTATTTTGTCTTTATTTTTTTTCTCAGAACTAGTGCTGAGGAAGCCTTGAAGATGCTAAGTGGGACGTCATTGGGTGGACAAAACATCCGGCTTTCATGGGGTCGCACTCCAACAAATAAACAGGTTGAATACTCTCAGGTTCTAAAGGCTTACAAATATTTTAATTTTTTTTTTCATTTATTCTTTTTATTCTTTATCAGCCACAGCAAGATCCCAACCAGTGGAATGGCTGCTACTACGGCTACAACCAAGGATACGGAGGCTATGGATATGCTGCTCCTCAAGATCCTAATATGTATGCTTATGCAGGATATCCAGGATATAGTAACTATCAGCACCAAGCACCTCCTCAGATAAAACCTTGTTGGTAATGTCGTTTCATGTGACACCAACATCTTACTATAAGTGATAACTTGTGCAATGATAATCTGGCATGTCGTTACCACCAATGATCCAATTTTTCATGCAAAATTGTTTCCTCTTTTCAGTTAAATTTGAGTATCATTCTATTCCTGGTGATCATATTGTATCAAACTCTCAATCTTGATCCTGGTCATATCAAATTCTGCTTTCATTTTTCATCCTTTTATAATGTCTTCTGCATATTATATCATGGCTGGTCTGATTTCATAAATCAATAGGTAAACTTGTCTAATTACGGAATCAAATAGGGAATTTGACTATATGCATGTTAATCAACTTTGGGGGAAAACATGCCTTCAGCACAATGCCATCCCATGGCTTTGGGGATGAGGTTGATGCATCGTTGTTTCGTTGTTTGTCCGAAGGGTTTCTTGTTTTTCAATGACACTGTTCCATGTGTACTGTGACATTAACTCGGAATAATTATTTTCTATGTCGATTTTGATTCTTGCAGGCATGAACACCACAAATGATGATGGCGCCGTTGAGCAATGAAATATGAAGCTTTGGACATTCAGTAGTTTGGCTTGTTTCTGTTTGTTACAATTCCGTTAGTAATTTAGTAGGTGGTTCGTTCTTGCAGTATAATTCTTGTGATTGATGCTGAGTGAACATGAATGACGGGATTACAGTGTTAATACTTTGTACTAGTTTTGATGAATTATGGTGTCAGAGATTCTGTTTAACTGCTCGGTTCCAGTGCAGTGATTGAGCCATCTTTTATTTTCTTTAACCTTTACGATTGATAAAAGGAAGATGTTCAGATATTAACGTGTTTGTTTTATGGGAGTCTTATATTTTTCAATGCTAGTTAAATTGATGTTGCTTAGGTTTAATAGATACTTATTTAGTTTTCATTAACTCTTTTCTAAATTGTTATTTACTTTGCCTAATTAAATATATATTTTGAATATTCTTAAATTCTTTTTTATACTTCGTGTTGTGTCGTGTTAGATGCGCAAAGTTAGCAGCGATGATGCTCTGTCAATGAATGTTCTTCAAGCAAATTCCTAATTGATTAATAGAAGCTCAGTGAAAACCTGCACAGCAAGTCATCTTTTCCCTTTAATTTACAGCTTCTCTTCCTTGCTTTTACTTTATTTCCTTTTTCTTTATTCTTTGCCCATTCTCTTTGTTTTTGATATTCTTTACTTGCAGATCAGGGGAGGTACCATGCTTAGGCCTATAAATATGTGTGTGATAGTTCCTCATTTTGCACCATCGTTCGTCACCAAGAACTCAGCATGTGGTCCTGCAGTGGAAGCAGCGTTGAAATAATCTCACGGTTGCTGACGCGCTTGGACGGCGTAGCCCGCGGTTCTCAGTCGGAAGATGTCAATGGCAAGTTTACGCATATTAGGAATGAAATGGTGAAGCTGAAGAACATGCTCGACAAAGACACGTCCAAGGAAAACAAAGCCATGGAGGAACTTGGTGAAGTTGCCCGTTGCATCGATGAGATCATGAGCACAGACAGCAAATCATTAGATCCCATGTTTCTGAAGCGCAATCTCAAAAACATCGAGAAGGCCCTCAACAAAGCGCTCGAAGTAGAGGTCACTGAGAAAGATCTGCAGAAGATAGACTCGACGGTCGCGCGGGAGGAGGAGGAGGAGGAGGAGCCAGCGGAGGAGGTGTCGTTCGCGGAGCGGGAGATCCAGAAGAGCTCAGCGTGGGATCACCTCAAGCTCGTGGTCGACTGCCTCGAGCAGCAACTCAAGAACTGCCTCTTCACCCTCTCTGTCTTCCCTCCCAACGCTGAGATCAAGAAGCGGCTGCTCTTCCACTGGTGGATGGGCGAGGGCATCATCAAGGACATCGAAGACGGCAAGCGCTGCTTCGATCAACTCATAGCCAAGGGCTTTATCATCCCACTCAAGAAGCTACATTGCGACAAGGACCATTACTGCCAGATCCAGACCTGGATCCGCCGGCTTTTGATCGACGTCGCAAACACCAATGCCTTCCTTGAGTACGACGAGTCGGGCCATCCCAGTGAAGACTACTCCAGGAGCCACCGCTTTTGCCTGTGCAGGAAACACCAGCTGTCCAAGGCCACCGACGAGGAAGGAGATCGGAGCTTGCGCACTGTCTACAACATTAACAAACAGTATCATCCTCTTAATTAAACCTTAAATCATTTAGAGATGACGACGAGATTGGATGATGATGACGTTTATATTCTTTTAACAGATACATCGAGCTCCCGCCGGATTGGCTTGTTAACAAGACAGAGATGACGACGATGCATCTGGGGAGGTGGCAGGAGCGAACAGAGGAGGACAAAAAGCAGCATATTGAGGTCCTTGACAATGAATTCTTGGCCGGGTTAGGAAACTGCCGGAATTTGAAGTACCTCAGCTTCAGGGGCATCTCTCGGGTGGAGAAGCTGCCGGACTCCACCGATAGGCTCACCAAGCTACTGACGCTCGACCTCCGGGCCTGCCATAACCTTGAGAAGCTGCCGCCGGATATCGGCAGCATCAAGAGGCTGCAGTTCCTCGACGTGTCAGAGTGCTACTTGCTCGACCATATTCCGAAGACGCTCTCTTCCCTGTCGGAGCTGGAAGTGCTCAAGGGCTTTGTCGTCGGCGATTACATGAATAAGAGTCATTGCCAACTCGGTGACTTGGAGAAGCTGAAGCTATTGAGGAAGCTGAGCGTCAACACGGGCCGCGAGTTCAGGAAAGAAGAGTTGGAAGCAATTTACAAACTCGAGAAGGTCACCACACTAATTATAACATGGGGAGTCGTCCGAAAGGAATCTAAGTCGGGGGCCACCGCTGAAGCTTCTCAGAGCAAACAAACCGTTGTCGCTCCGACTCGTGATGTGGTCGATTTAAAAGATCATCATCAAGCGAAGAGGATACAAACGACGAGGGGAACAACGACTCCGGCGGGATCAACGCCGAAGCAGGTTCTCCCTCCTAATCTGGAGAAGTTGGACCTCCGGTGCTTCAACAAGGAGATACTCCCGGAGTGGATCGATCCTGAGAAGTTGAAGAAGTTGGATAAGCTATACTTGAGGGGCGGGAGCATGCTGACGAGCCTTATAGTAGAGGGAAAACCTTGGTCCGCAACCGTGCTGCGGGTGAGGTACCTCAAGAAGTTGGAGGATAAATGGAGCTCTCTGCGTGCTTCGTTTCCTTACCTCGAGCGCGTGGAAAAATTCGATTGTTCCGAGTTGATTCTTGATTGGCGTTGCAACGAAGAAGGATTTTGGCAGAAGAAGGATGAAGTTGGAGAGAGCAGCAACACCAACAAAAGATGATGACAGAGTAGAATTGGGCCGGAGCTGATCGTATGGAGTGTGCACTTTCCGTTTGCTTAGTTTCAGTACGTACGGAGTGTGTTTGTGTGTTCATCAATAAGGTTGCATATTACATTATTACTTGCTTGTGTCAGTCATAAATTGTGAACTAGTGTTTGTTTGGCACGTTGACTGAAGAATTAATCTAGAATTCTTTTCTCTTCTTATTCTTATGATCTTCTTCTACTTCTTTCCCCCTCCTAATTAATATTCCATCCAAGTATATGCCAAGATGTCGATAGATAGGAAAGGTATAACTCTGTTTAGTGTTGGCACGCGTCACACGTCGCCGTACGTATAGCTTGAACACACCCCTTGACCGTTCTGGCAGCATCTCCGGCGTACGTAGTTGGGGTTCTTGATGACTACGTTGAGGGCGAGGGCGAGGGCGAGGGCGGCGGCTGGAACTGGATGCTGCGGATGCCGACGAGGGTGGTTTGAACTTGCAGTAGTTTGGGCTTGAAAACGGCGAAGGAGAGGATGAGGAGGGTGGCGTTGAGGAAAAGATGAAGACGGAGGGGAACGTCCAAAAAAAAAAACAAAGTAAACTTACTATGTGAGATTTAATTGCCCTCAGTTGAAGTCAACTTACGTGCGATTAAACAGATGATACATTAACTTATTACTCCGTTTGTCTTCGATTAAATTTGGAAGCTTCTGAAACATTGCGGTTGATTGAATAATCTTGACGAAAACAGTTTGTTTTTTGGATTTTTCTTCTTCTTCTGGTTTTCTTTTGAGTTGCCTTTGAAGGTGATGAAACGATTTCGTGTATAGGTAACATTGTTGTTCATTGATTAGAGCAATTTTTACAATAGGTTGGAAAAGGTTCAAATCCAGCTTCTCTCATTTCCCGAAATCAAAATAATCTCAAATTGAATGAGTATAAAACTGACTTATTTTTTAAAATTAAGTCCATAAAGACTTAGTCCATATGTACTGCAATATGGACGGATTGGTGGTGACGTTGAAGACGAGCGAATCACCTTTTACCATACTATGTACTACACTTTGCCCCTGGGACATGATTGAATTGGTTAGTGTGGGCAGAGTTGCTACCATAGAGTAAGAGTTCTAATCTCATTAAAACTGAGAAAAAAAATCCTTCCTACAGTGAACAACTATAACTTTCTGATTTACCTCCTTACAAATAGTCGTCGAGACCATGTAGGCCGTTAAATGACAGATTCTACCTTATCGCTATCAATATACTACACTCTTCATAACAACTCTATTTAATGAGATCATAAAGAGAAGCAACAATTCATTTTCTTTTGTGGCAAAAGGTGATTCGTTCGCCCCAGCGCCCTCGCTAATCCGTCCCAAGAACAACACGGAGGAGGTACTAGCTATTAGTGCAAATGGTTAAAGCATATAGAAGGATATGCTCGGACACA
>JBBPFQ010000009.1:4705331-4719747 GCA_037974815.1 Kaempferia elegans
ATTTTAAAATTATTATAAAGAAAAATAACAAAAAGATAAAAAAAATTTAATTTATATGTATTTCTCAATTTATAAGTCAACTCAAGCCTTGATCAGGTCGGTGTGACGGTGTTAGATTAATAAAATTTAAATTAAATCCGTTTAAATTAATTGTTGAGGTGAACCAATCTAATAGGTCTAATCCAAATTAATAACTCTACCTGCATACTACATAATGATATTTATAAAGAATTTCTTAATTATTATTATTATATTTTTGCCTTTTCTTATATTTATAAAATCAAGTATACCTGAATTAAATTCCGCTCTTTCTCAATTATTCAGATTGTCTAAAATCATATATGTTTAGCATTTTTGGGAAAACAAAACCTTATGACTCATTTAAGCTGAAAACTAGATTCTTTAAACACTTAAATGAAGTATTTAATGACCAATAGATGCTTAGTCTAGTGATATCGATATGTTTGCTCTCGCCGGATTAGAATTAGCTCGTCTTTAATATAGGAACATCTTGTAGTTAAAGACCATAGAAAATCTTGTCGAAGGCAGCTCTATAAGATTTGCATTCGTAGTAACAAAAACAAAAGAAGCAACAAGTACAAACATGAACAAGAAATGGTATCGCAAAATTGCTCTATCAAGGAAGAAATCAATATTACAAAATCATAAATTAGAGAAGAAAAGAGGAAATGTACAACTCACTCGCCGCCAACAAGCTAAGAAGTATCTCCTCAGTAGTTTCTTGCTTGCACCCAGTCCAAAGTGGTGCATGAGAACATGTAATGCAAACTGAGGTAAAAATTTAGGCGAACCTTAACGAGGATCGTAAGAACTCCATTCGGGACTGTATGATTCAGAATGAACAATTTACACATTCACAATCCAGATGCTGCTCGAAATTTAAGATCCCTCAGTAGAGCCTTGGCTGCCATTCTCTTTGCAGTCTTCTTGTTAGGCCCTGTGATCGTTGCGGTATGAGTTGTCCCTTGTGTTTCTACTTCTGCAGTCATGTTGATTGTGCGGTTTTGAATGGTCACTTTGTATGTCAATTTGTAGTGCTTGTTAGAACATAAGTGCTGTAATTTGTTTACAGGATTCGGCTCGACTGTTTCTGGGCTGACCATTGGTTCTAGCAGCGGCCTCATACTGTCCCATACAACTTCTTTATTATATCCGGAGTCGACAAAGATAGCTCCGGCGATGGATTCTATGATATCTCCCAACACCTTCATAAAATTAATTACGCATTAAAGCACCATACATCTGAATTACTCGCAAAAACACTAGTGAACTTGCATAACTTGAATGAAAGGAAACAAAAATGATTTTGTACCTTGGGTGGATCTGCACCAGCATCTGATACATCCGATGAAGCCCCAAGATTGTTTGCAC
This sequence comes from Kaempferia elegans, assembly GCA_037974815.1. NCBI lineage: Eukaryota > Viridiplantae > Streptophyta > Magnoliopsida > Zingiberales > Zingiberaceae > Kaempferia > Kaempferia elegans. The sequence continues at coordinate 4,706,724 of JBBPFQ010000009.1, forward strand.
AAAATTCAAGGTAACATGTCGTCCTTTTATGCAACTCCGGTGAAGCATGAAGAATGTGCTTGTTCAGTCCAGCTCTAATAGCTGCTTGAGCATAGCAGTCGTTACTGACATTTGCCGATCTAAGATCAGTCAACATTTGTGGAGACAAACCAGGATATTTGTTGTAAAGATACCAAGTCATGAGAAAGTCCAAAACCGCATCACCAAGAAACTCGAGCCTCTGCATTAAGTAGAAGGGAGAACACTTAAAGTTACAACAGACAGGTGAGACATCGACATGAACTGAATATGTATATAGCTAATGTGCAAGAATTAGAAATAGAAAAGAGTTAAAATGCTCTCTCACAGGGTTTCCACGAACAACCCGGTGATGATTGGGCAACAGGAAGCATGATACGAATAATACAAACCTGATAACATCCTGAAACATCAGGAATCTGATACGAAGCGTGAGTTAATGCTTCAAGCAAAAGTGCAGGATTTTGGAATGAATAATTTAGAAGCAACTGAAGGTCATTTGTATTTATGTACATTTCATACTTCAGCAAATCTTTCCTTTCAGGGGTAGTTTCCTGATGGAATTCCATCTTTATACCCAGCCACTCAATAAATTTCAATGCTGCCTTTTCTCCGGCAGCAGTAAGGAATACTCCTATCAGTGCTTCTACGGTATCAGCAATGACCTTGCCCTTGATGATTCTTGTACGACTAATGTAAGTACAACTTGAATCTGGGAACAAGGTAGTCTCTTCGAAATGATCCGCAAAACTACCAGGGATAAACCATTCCTGAGGATCAAATTGCCTATTACGAATAAACCCCTGCCAATACAATAAATCACAAAGGTGATCATTTGGGTTATAATTTAAACATAAGCATAAAAAAACCTTTACGTCTAAAACACAACCGCTAAGCAATGCCCATATCAAGAACTTACGAGAAAGGATTACTGTCATTTGACATCATCACTCCAAAAGCAATTCAAATCAATTGTAGTGTGAGGAAAAATAAAACTTACTGGCAAGTGGCGATCACATCCAAGCCTGCAAAGCGCAACATTTGACACTAATTTATCCTTCTTAGCACTTAATATGCCTTCATGATGATGCTTATAAGCCCTGAAAAGATTTTGATTCACAGCATACTTCAGAAAAGAATCTCCAAGTGTTTCCAGGGACTCTAGGGAAAATTCTTCTTGACATTTATCCGTGGTGATTGCTTCCAGAACCTACAGAATTCCCTTTTAGCCGATTTTGCTGAAGCGGTTTTATGCAGGAAACTACTTAATGTTTAAAAAGTAAATATTCTACTAGTCAAAATCCAAATATAAGAGACATCAAAATTTACCTCAGAAAGTGGAACATCAATGTTTTGCATGGAATCGGTGAGGATGTTTTTCTTTAGTCTGGAAGCAAGTAGCAAACACTGGATACGATGCATGATTGATGGAGCAAAGGAGAAAGTGTATACAGTATTGGCTGAGATAGGAGACATAATGATGGTACAAAGTTCAGGAGGCAATTCAACAGCTGCATCACTATTAACTGGAGAAAATAACAGTGGCAAGATCAGACACAAATTAAGGAGAAAAAATATATATCATAAACTCAATGACACAAGCTATATAAATCATTTTCTATCATCGACTGAGTAGGATAATCTACCAAACTAAGTTATGATTTAACAGTAGTAAATCCCTTTCAACTTTTTTCATAGGAATTCTTAGTTCTTCCTTGATCACCTTAGTTATCATGATGAGGATAAAGTTGAAACCCTGATATCGACATGTTGATTGAGGATGAGAGCGCACTTGTTAGGCACAGTGATCATGCTTTACAAATGCATGATCATCAGAGTTTATACATTTCCATTTTAGTTTCCAGTCTCAAGTCAAGATTTTGCATACACATACTGCAGCTAGTTTACAAAGATGTGTTTATGACTTATATGCCACTTTATGACTCAAAGATATAGTTATAGTGTTTGATAACATCTTGTTCTAGGACTATTTGTTCTTTAATAATCTATGCTTCGTTAGACTTCAAGTCAACCACTAACCATAGCAAAATAAAAAGAAAAAGAAAGATGGTTTTGATTCAGAAAATGTTCGTTTGATAATCAGAATACATCAAAAAGAATATGTAACTCAAAAGTTAAAACATAAATATTGCTAGCAAAGATGCATGAATTTTGGTGTTTGCATGTGCAAATACAAACTGAAAACTGAAGATAAGTAAATAATTATTTGGACATAAATGACAGAATGCTAAATTTGAAAAACCACAATACCCTTCTCCGCCCGAAAAGAACGTTTCTGAAGGTAGTTTTCAGCTTTAAAAAGATGTCTACCCGAAAGTAGAGGTTGATTTTCACAAGTCAACACAACATCATGCCTGCAATTTTAGAAAAAGTAGCAAACTAAAATAAAACATGAATAAAGAATTACATTACAATTCAAGGATAATAAAACTACCTTGACTGAAAATATTCTTTATATGATAGAACTCTTCCATCTCTCAGCGTAAATGTGGAATTTATATTTAAGTCAGAAAGAAACCCATTAACACAATAAAATTTACCATTATGAGGTGTATAAACGACACAGTGCTGAAGCATACAACCGCAAGTTGGACCGCTTGTGGTTTGTACTAAAGAAAATGATCCTTTTGAAACACAAGAATGTGCAGTATCCTTGACAATCCCCATGTGGAAAAAAGATGATTTAACACATTGCCAATCAACTCTTCCACCAACTAATGGAACAAGTAGATATGCAATAGCTGTAGAGATCTGATTCTCATGCAGGCAATCTAGGGAATCCATTAGCTTACTATAATCACAATGAAGTAGAATATTAAATATACTAATCTGGAATGATTTAGCCATCGTAACCTGAAAAATTCAAAGATACGCTACAAAAGCCTTAAAACACAAGCCTAGTAAATTTAACAACAAAAACAATAGTTTTTTTCTCCAAATAATATGCCTTGCATAGTACCTGCTCGCGACTAAGGTGCACGATTCCAGAATAGTTTAATTGAACTGATACAGGACCCCGTGAATCTTTCAAACCAAAAGAATAAGAAAGAAAATTAGATCCCAAATCATTCTTGACAATGAGCATCATATCGTTGAAGGCAAAATCATAGTTGAAATGCTGGTCAATAGTTATCTTGTAGCAATGGTACAAACCAAGACAACAAAATGAGGACCATGAATCCACCAAGTCACTAGGAAAATAATCAGCTTGCTCATTATTATAAGGTTCAACCTCTGTAGAAAATTAAAACAGTCAGGTTAGAAATACATGACTGAATCATGAATACGATGTCAATTAAAGAAATCGTAGAATTTGGAAAAGGAAGTATTCTATTTCTTTAACATTGGGATGATCATTACATGTGTATATAGGACCATAAACCTAAAATTCTAACATGGTATCAAAACTCACCACTATATACTAAACGCTCCCTGAACTTGCTAGATACCAACTTGCAACATGAACTAACAAAGCTTTTAAAAAGACACAACAATGATGTAAGCAACACATAACATTCACGCCCAAGAAAAACAAAACTAAAGGTGTCAATGAAGGACGCAAGCAATGATACTTTCGACCTTGATAGGCAAAATCATGGAGATAGTTGATGGAGTACATAGACGATGATCCTTCGACCTTCACTAACACAAACACAATCAACTTTATATTCAACCTCAAATCAGTACATTGACAAAGGGAGAGGAGAAAGACAAGGATGAAAAGAAGTCTCAAGAAAGAAAATTTATAGATAGAAAGAAAATTTGCTAGAATTTACCAATATAAAAACAAGACATTTTCTCTTTTAGTGCCCGTTGATTTTTAGAAATGCAACACACAATAGAATAAGATGAGATCCTAAGTGACAAATATCTCGAGTGAGCTTCTCCTAACGATGCATCAAAAGCAGATGATAAATTGAAGGAAAGAGGAGAAAATCACTCAATAGAAGCTTTAGACTTAACGTGTTGAATCAACAACACGCAAATATAAGAGTAAGATACAAGAAATGCTAAAGAACAAAGGAACAAAACAAAACTGTTTAGGGTTTGAGGTAGAAAGGGAAGTCAAATACTAATCATTTAAAGCGCAATAGAGAATCATTTTTAGTTACTACCACTGAGTTGGGTGTCCTCAATTTCAGCATCAGATGCAGGCAATAGATAATCATTTAAAGCACCTACTGCATGCAATTTTTTGCATGCTTCAAGGCACAAAAGCTGCTTCTGCATGCTGCTACTACACTCTGCATGGACAACTTGTATGGGGCTGCTTTTGGGAAGACACAAAGTGCACTTGTTAGAATCTTTTTCAAATTCAAATCTCGGATGAGGTCTAAAGTACCTGGGAAAGAAAAGAATAATTTGGTCACTGTGGCTTCTTGCCTGTTATCATAATATATATCTTCAAGATATTAAAGGAAGAATCAAGACTAAACTTGGAAAAAGAAAGGAACTTACTCATCAGAAGGAAGCCTGGAGCAGTAGAAATACATTAAAGCTACACTAGAATTCATAGTCACAATAGCTCCAGTAGATTCAACACAGTATATTTCATCCAGAAGCATGTTAGTTTGTAGGGATTTACATGGAATGGAAGCTTGTTTTCTTGATTCCTCTCTCATCACATCACCACTTTCAAGAAAGTTAACCACTTTTGACATTGTAGCTCTATCATCACTGTAATAAAATAATATATCAGAAATGCTCGCTAACAAGCGATAAAAGATAATAATCAAGAGTGACTGTCCTATACCTATCACTGTTCAGAAAAAAAAAAATCACAGAAAAGATAGGAACTTTGAAATCAACAACTGGTGTATGCAATGACATGACATGTGAGTTAGTCAAGATTTGTTATTATTCCTATTCATTTTCAGCTTGCATGCTTTGACCCCATTGATTTGGTAAGTTGGAATTTCACAATAAACTTTTGTTGTGACTTAACTACAACCAATGCTCAAAGATCTAACAATCTTGGTTAGTCTTAGTCAACCATACCATAGAACAGATACATACCATCCAGTGTCTGCAAATCAAGCTTTGTCCTATTAGGGCTGTACAGATACTAAAACATATGTGTTGGAATGGAATAAAAGTTAGTGTGCTCTCCATATTCCAACATATACGTTGGAATTGAAGTTACTGTGCTCTCCATATACCAACATATATGTTGGATAAAAGCCAGTGGGCTCTCCATATACAAAAGTGGCGCCTCATTCAAATATTGAACTTTTTTACTATCAAAAATGTATAAATGTCACTGTACCTTCTGTGCACCAAACCAACGTTATTCTAAACCTAAAAGAAATAAATTTAACTAGCCCACTTAAGGACACTGGGCATTCAATATCAAAGTATAATCAGGATAAACAGATTACCGCCTAATAAGGATTAGATAATCTGATCCCTTCATCCTTGCACGGCCACGAGACTGTATAAAACTGCATGAAGAAGCAGCTGGATCAAAGCGTATAACCAAGTTGCAACCATGAACATCCAAACCCTCCTCAAGAATCTGAGTGGCAACAATTACATTTACCTGTAAACATGAGAAGGTTACAACTCTGCACAATATAACAGATCCTTCACTTGAAAACAGCATATCAAAAAAATATTTACAGACTTTTCCATCATGGAATGAATCAACAATTTTTGTTTGTTCTTTCCTACTCTGTGAATGCAAGAGCTTTTTGGACCCTGCCATGTATTCAGTTCTTCCAGAAAATACTTTAATATCTCCTAAAAGGGAATGAATCACAATTGCTGTAATTATTCTTTCAACAAATATGATACATCTCAATTCTTGCAAATGCCTGAAGGAAAAGTTAATATATAAGAAGGAAATCTAATAACTTCAGATGAAAGTTTCAACATTCATGTCTTGTTACCTATATTCCAAAAGAGACTTGACAAGACATTCCACCTTTGAAGACAAAAGACCAGAATCAACATTTTCTTTTAAGTCATCACCAATATATATTTCTGCAGGGATAAATAGTGCACATGCTAGAATTAGTTTATCTATGTTATTACAACATTCCATGTAGATTAATGTGTTTTGGAACAAAAAAAATTAGAAAACTAGAAATTCTGCCAAAAGTATCAAATAAGACTAAATAAACCAACTGTTTCCTTATGTCAAACCTGGAGGAATGCATGATTTGAATTGGCGAATATGCATCAGATCAGCATATAATACACATTATGTTATATTTAAAGGCAACACTAGATGTCATTTTCACTACGGATGAAAAAGAAATATGTTACTCCACCTAAACCAGCAATCACCTGGCCGTGATGTAGTGGTTATACCAGTCTCTATCTCATAAGGATGGATATACAAATAATGCCCAGCAAGCAAACTGGCATTAACCTAAGAATGACCGTTGCTCCATCCAGCTCTGCCCCACACTTTTAAAAAAACAGTTTTATGCATAGATAAATTTAATTATCTAAATCACTTTAGTAGTTAAATTTTAGTCATAGCTGCTATTAGATCACAGTTTAAAATATCATGTGCTCAGCATGGTTAAAACACATCCTCAAGATGACTGGTCCACGAACGCGGTGAGACACAACAATCTTTAACATCTTCCTTGAGAAGTTCATTGAGACGTGTTAGAGGAAGAAGACGAGGGCTTCCATCTTGAGCTTCTCCAGCTTTTCTTAATGTTCCAGCACCACAGAGATACAAGCCAGCTCATCTAATGAGTTTCCTCCAGCACCTGCAGGTAAAAGCTACCACCATCTCCTGCCATTCCTCTCCATTTCTTTGTCCGCCTACAGTCCTATTTGGTGCCTCTAACAACCACCAATTGACACACCAATGCAACACCAGCACCATCTCATTCCAACCAAGCAATCAAACCTTGGCATGGGATTGAGAAGTTGGACCTACAATTTCTAAAAATCAAAGATTACCTCCTAATCATTATTTAAAAGATATAAACTCGAAGCAAACCTAGATCAAGTCAATTTTACATATGAATGGTTTGACGAATCTAATTCACTCAGTTGGTTTAGATTTGATAAAATGAATAGCTAAAAACTTTTCCAATCAAATTATTTTATTTGCCAAAGCTAGTAGCAAGATAGGGTACAGCATGCGGGCAAGAAAAAGCATGAGTGAGGAAGGGATAAATTGTGATCCTCCACCCTGTCGTCATCCCTAGAATTTACTGTTGATTAAATGATTAAAAAGAAACAATAAGAAGAACTGGAGATTCAAGCTCAAAAAAAAAAATGAGAAATGACTGATGAGGGTTTATTTTAAAAATATCAAAGATGCAACTAGGAATATTGCATTAAAATTTAAACCTTGTGGTAGGTAGGATGAAAGGGCCTGAAACACCTCTTGAATAAAGGCTTTTATTGCATTCTCGCCAGCCTCATCTACATTTTGACCCCAAAAGAATAGATAGTTTTGACTGCATGTTAATGATTTTGCTGCCTGTAACAAAATAACCATGATCTTTAAAAGAATGCTATGAACAGGAGCAAATGACATGGAAGCCTGTACCTTCAACGCAGGCCATGGGCCAAGCTCCTTTAAGCAATATACAAAAGTTGCATGCAACTTGGAAATCTTTTTAGACATGCATGTCTTTGTTACTGAATCTTGGTTATCGATAGCTCCTATGTGCTAACAGAAGCATGTAGGAAAAAAGTTAATAGCACAATTAGCTATTCAAGAGAACCATTGTATTTGAATATACAAGTGTGACATCTGCTTTATGATCACAATAAATAAGCAGGCTGCATTTTGTTATTTAGGTTGACCTGCATGACTTGTGTATTTTTATCTTTACCATAATTTTCTCATAAGACCTAGGTATATACTTAAAGTTCAATTAAAAAAATATGATTATTTAACATGAATTGACTGGTGTATTAAACAGATTAGTCAAGTCTTGTCACTTGCATATTAGACATAAGGGTTTGTGGGTTTCCATTATATATTATCTAAACAAAAAGTTGACACCCGCATGTTAGACTTGTCATACTTGGGTTTTGTATTATCTTTTTTACAACAATTTGTTAAACATGTGTCTCTGCATCAAACTAACCAGTTTATCACCAGTTACCAGGGATTGCTATCTGCTACCTCCAAGAAGATGAAATCACGCCTTGAACATACAAAAATGTTGATAGATAACTGAATTTCAGTACATGTATCTCCATTGTAGAAACAAGAAAAACCCAATACGGCTCTTAATGTTTAATTAATATATATGATGATAACTAATGAAATACTCACATGCAACAAGTCACTTGCCATCCAATGACTGAATGGAAATGTCATCAGTATATGAAAAGATATGCACTTGGACACAGGGAATTCTGTTTCTTCCTCAGAATGATAAAGACTTAAAGAGGAATAGCCTTAAAACCAAACGAAGATAAATTTGTAACCAATCTTTTTTCCTTTGTGAGTGTGCTATTTCCCATCATGCTTCTGACTTTGAATACTTCATCTTCAATAAGATTCAGTTTTACCATCTTTATGGTATTATGAGAGGAGAAAAAACACATTCATTTTCAAAGGCTATTCACTTTAACATTTTCAAACATTGAATTGCATGCTTAAACGTATGGATTGAATTGAAATGACAAGTGGAAGGGCTCTTAAAAAGGGCTTCATCCAAGAATCAAATCTTAATGTTATTGATCTTATTGACTCCTAAGGAAGATGGTGGCTGATGAACATAGTTTGTCAATCATGCATAAAAAATATGTCCATTAATAATAGTCTTTTCAAACCTAAACTTGATGGTGTCTTAAACCTGATGGTATGATTTGGTAAAGACATGATTAGATCAGGTTTAGAAACTCTGATAATGTAATTGATTTATACAAAGGATAGTGGGAATGGATAGTCATGTTAATTGAACTAGCATATATCCCCAGAAAAAATTTATGAGAGTAATGCATCATGTTTTAAGACCAATTTTAGGAATGTTTTTGAACCCTATTTGAACTACAACTCAAATGTAGCGACACTGACAAGATGACCAACTAGATCACTTGCAACTTAATAGTTGTATGCAAATTTTAATATATATATATATATAACACTTTTTTACAATTGGAGTACTCTTTCTCTGATAGTTATTAGCACAAGGCATTTGATCCATGTAAATTCCAATCCAACTAAAAGTTTACAAGCTCTAGGACAGACATTTTACTAACATGTGAAGATGATAGTGTAAGGAGGAATCAATTACCTTAGCCTTCAAATTTTTCAAACGTTCCACCACAGGAATAAATCGTTGATGTGCTGAGTCTATATGTTCATATTCCTTGATCTTTGGAGTAGGAAATGAGATGTACGCAGATAATATTGATTCACTATCAACAGTGTACACCTTCAATACCATGATTGCACAAGGTCAGCTTTCCTAAAAAAATAACTATTTCTCAAAGGACAACTAGATTGTTAAAAGAAGAGTTATCCAAAATTGTATAATCTTGTGTTATATAGAATAATTCCTATTACCTACCTTGGAATTCATAAGGTTCTCAAGTTCCTGAATCTGACGTCTATAAACGACATGAGAATTTGCACCTACAGAAAACATAACAGTCAATCATAGATGTTAATGTTAGAATCCTAGCCACTCCAGGTCAACCAGCATGGCCTACCATTGGAATACACAAGCGATGCAGTCATGCCAAATATTCTAGGAAGCTCACAAGATAAACTTTCTAAATGTCGATGGTAGAACTCCTACAAACAAAACAGTTAATTCTGTATAGAAATCATACCAATCAAGGAACATAAAAAGTTATTAAGATTATAATGCTTTGCGCAGTGGGCAAAAAAACATGTGGTTGCTCATATTTGCAAACTAATTTCTAGATTGGGAGTCCAAAAAAGACTACTGAAAGCCATAATAGGACCAATGGAAAAGGAACAAACCACCAAACTTAAAGACTCATTTTAACTCTTTGTCCTTTATATAGGAAGAAATAAAAGACTAAAATAGGTGCCCATAAATTATTCTCCCTGAGAAATCATATATTTCTAATCCTGCAGGTAAATCAGGTGATGCTCACCCACATCAATAAAAGTACCCAAATTGGATTGTAGGCCTATGTCCTAGCAATAGCAAGACCATTACAATCAGAGAGTCAAGTTTGTAGACAGTCAATTTGGTAACGATGTGCATAGATAGACATGATGCTTCTATCTCTTAATACCACAGGATTTGATAATTTAACTAGCAGTGGTGACACTGTGTATGCCAGGAGAATTCCATCGCATTTTTCTATGCTTCATCCGTTAGCTAAAGGTTAAATGCCATTAGTAGTTCTTACAGACATGAATGAGAAATAATGTATTCAGTAATTGCATGCTCCAATCACTAACTGGTGAGTTAGAATGCTGGTTGATTCTAGTTTATAACAGAACAAACTATGCTGGGGAAAAAATTAAAAAAATTGATAATTTAGCCAGCAATCCTTCCAAAAGTAAGTTAGAGAACCATTCCCAGCATGATCCAATAATTCAGCAAGAATAGTTCTCTCAGTTAACTTTCCCAATGGGTTGAAAAGAGAGATCTATTGAGGTTATCATGCCAATTTCCTCATGAAACAATCTGAATTCCAGGCAGTTTCTATTAACAATAAGCAACTAACACAACCATTTTCCAAAGAAAATGTCATGACATGTTAGGTTGATCGCCCTGCACTACTGCTGTCTTATTTGTGCAGCATGTTATTGGCAATTAGCAACTGGTATAGATGGAAATGAAATTACATAATATCCACAGCTATTTGGCAATTTGCAACGATCTCAAACATATGAATCAAATGGTTCTTCATTGAGTTCAATTTAGCCCAGTGGTCTATTCAAATCAAAGCAAGATACTTTAAGGTTGGCGATATCATAAAAATTATTCAACAAGCACTGTAAGGTCAAATGCAAAGTCACATATTAAAGGCCTTTCTTCTATAGTTATGACTATGAAAGTGCTACCATAACACATTCTAACACTGAGCATAACTAATAAGATATCTTCAACCAAAATGCTAGTTTTGTACTAGATGTAAAATTTAAAAAAAAAGGATAAAAAGATTACCGTCATTATGCAAGCATAAGGATGTCGTCCTCGGGCATGATGACATTCATCAAAAATTATTAGCTTAATATCAGACAATTTGCAGAAGGTATGTCGCAAGTTATCAAGCAAAATTTGAGGTGTCATCACAAATACCTGGGAAACAAGTTCATCAGGGAAAAACCATGAAGGTAACAATTTGTGGATGGGAAAGAACACAGTAATCAAATCAGTAAAAAAAATGCAATATCCCAAAAAAATACAACATTTGAAGTGTGAGCTAATTGGAAATAATTTGGAACATAAAATACGCAATTATTTTGTATGTAGCATCCAATAGCATGGATGATATTCAGAACCCACGTAAGGCAATGATCCCATAGTCGAGGTTTACTTGTCACTGAATATTATGACAGCAAAGTAGAATGTCACACCAATGCAAATTGGGTTAGCTATTTGGCTATTGTTGATTCACTATCGGCTATTGCCTGTGTATCGGTGTTAATCTAATCATTGAAGAAGTAAAAAAAGAAAGAAAAAATGTTATCACTTGACCTAGTATACAAGCTGAATAAGAGTAGTGGATCCAGGATTTTGTGAATCTTTATGGATGAAGTTCTTTTTGTCCTTATTATAATAAAATAATTCAACCTGACAAAGCGAAGAACTTAGGATGATCAAAATTCCACAAAAGAGAAGCTAGCAAAAAAGTAAATTTTATTTCTTATATGTAACTGTCTAAATAATAAGTTGAAATACTTAGTAAGGGACTAGATAATGAAAATTTTCTTCTCTCGTTGGTAAGACGGTATTAAAGATTACTTCTACACAATCTTGAGGGGGGATGTAGTAAAAAAAAAACATTTTATAAATAGTAAAGTACTCTGGGAAAAAGGTAGAGTCAATTGACCCAAAATTGCATGTTCTTTCTAATGTCATTGAGTTGAGATTAATCCATCAGCCATACATACATAATAACATGAAAGAATAAGAAACATAGGACGGCAAGACCACATAGCATCATAACAGCAAAGGGAAAGTGAACCTCAAATTCCTCCATGTTCTCCTTCCATGTGTCTGCTTCCCAAAAGTCGACACCCATCTCACCCCAGAATTTACCAACTTTAAGATCCGTATGCATCTCAATGACTTTTGCTTGCTGCCGGAGAAAAAAAAAATGCAACTAACATAACCATGCAAAAGAGCTCAATGATAGCCGAGGAAAACGTACTAGAAGCACGTACTTGGGTGACTAAAACTACGGTCGGGACGAGGAAGATGGCTATGTGCCGCGAGGGCTTCCGAATCGCGAAAGCGTAGGAACGAAGTAACATGACGGCGATGAGCGTCTTCCCGGAACCCGTCTCCAGGAAGACGATCGTGTTCTCGTTCTTCGATTTCTCCAATGCCTCCAACTGATAGCTGCGGTGATCAGAGGAGCAGACGGACGATGACTCCAGGACACAACAAAACAGAGGAAGATGGAGGAGGCAGGAGAAACGGGAACCTGCGGGCGAAAGTCTCGGGATCAGGCGGCGGGTCGGTGCCGTTCATACCTGCTACTTGTGCTGCTCCCCGAGCGCTACAGCTCCCGGCTTCCATAGTCGATAGCAGAGCCGTCTCACACCCTCGCTAGCTTCAAGGACAAGGAATCGAACGAACGAACAATCGGCGGACTGACGTTCTTTTTCGCTCAATTATAACAGTGTCTCCTGTCTCGGGCCAATAGATGATCCTGCCGGACACAGATTCTACTCCTCCCATTTCACCGTCAATAATTTCTATGGTAATCAATCTCGGCCGTCTATGTTTTTTATATTATTTTAAAATAATATGATAAATCTATTTAAAATATTAAAGTATAAAAAATAGCGACTAATTTTTATTTTAAAATTATATATTGAAATAGTTCTGTTACTGTAATT
>JBBPFQ010000009.1:4725814-4740755 GCA_037974815.1 Kaempferia elegans
TTTTTTAAAGTTTTCTTCATTCTTACAAATATAAAATTCATTATAAGCTGTTCGTTTTAACTTCACTCTCTCTTGTACTTTTTTATTTCACCACCAAGATTCCTTACGTAGTAGTGCATGCCTCTTTGACTCACCGAGTACAATCTTAGCTACTATCTTCAACTTTGATACCATCTTATCCAATGTTGTATTAGAGTCACTGTATATTTCACCTAATGCTTATACTCCTATTTTCTCCTTAAATATATTTTGCTTTCCTTCCTTTAATTACCACCACTTAATTTTATGAGTTGTATATATTTTCTTTCTATTGATACTATGCTTGAGCCTAACCTTTATTGGGTAGTTAAACTTTCTCTAGGGATAACCTTGCAATCTTTATAAATTTTTCTATTTTTCTTTTAACCATAAGAAAGTAAATTTGCAATTAACTATTTCCATTTTTGAACGTGATTATGTGTTTTTCTCGGTTTTTAAAAAACGATAGCTAATACAAGGTCACATGCTATTGCAAAATCTAATATAGTTTTTTCTTTTCTATTTCTTGTTCTAAACCCATAACCCCATATACCACCTCATATTCTTCATTTTTCATTTCGACATGCACATTTAGATCACCTCCTATTGAAATTGTTTCATTTGACGGAATATTTTGTAATACTTATCTAAGTCATTCCAAAACTTTGATTTGGTAGTTTCATCTAATCTTACTTGCGGTGCATATACGCTAATTATATTCAAAGTTTCTTTCACCATTGTTATCTTAAGGGCTATAATTCTATCCCCTTTTTTAACTATTCTTACAATTTTATCCTTTAACGAACTATCTATAACAATACCCACTCCATTTCTTGTTTTACTTTTTCGTGTGTACCATAATTTAAAACCTGAGTTCTTTATCATCTTTGTCTTCTCGCCTACCTATTTTGTATCTTGTACCCATAAAATACTAATTCTTCTCTTAATTTTCAGATCTACTACCTCTATTGATTTACTAGTGATGGTTCCTATGTTCCATGCTCTATGTTTTAAATCTTAGACTATTAGTTTTCTAATTATATTTCTTCTTATCCAACCTATGGTATGAGAACTCATGTATATTTAACATTACACCTAAGTTCTCTTAGAGATTTAACGGTCATTGCTGATACGTTACGGTTGGACCATGCAACACGAACCCTTATATATTTAACACTACACCTGAGTTCTAGAGATGTAGCGATTCTTACCGAGACGTTACAGTTGGACCCTGCAACGCGTTCCTTCCCGGAAATAACATAGCATTAACATAATAGTTTAATGGATCTATTCATTGAATATTTATCATAGTCTTAACGCTGACTAGCAATTTAACACAATTCTCCTCTTTTATCCGACTTGTCAGACATAACTGCATAATAAAATTTTATGATAATTAAATTATACGTGCTGTATGATATGGAATGGAAATGACATTAACTAACGACACTATGAAGCCTTGCCTCTATTTGTATTAATCGTCGAGACGACTTCACAAGGCCATGAGACTCGATTCTGTCTTCGGTACTAGCCGACGAACATAGGCAAATTATCCGAGAGAGTCCCGACTTAACTTTGTGCTCGGCAGCGAGGACAACTTGACGACATAAAGAGAGGGAGAGGGCAACCGAAAAGGGAGCTACTATTCGATCCAATAGAAGTTATTGTCCGCAACTTCTCGATGTTTAGCATCCACAAGATCGCTGTCGGCGAGGGACAACATACCTTAAGGTGTTGGGTTCCGACAACAACAGATGCTTGTTGGAACAAAACTCGGGGAGGCAGGAAACAAGTTGGGTGGCAACGGATAGATTCTACCCGTCGACTGCTTTGTTGTGTAGCTGGCGGATCTTGGCCGGAGGACACTGCTCCAACATCCTTCTGGCCGGTAGGGGACTATTGTTCGAAGGGGAGGCGGTGATCAGAGGTGTTGGGCGGCGGACCATGGAGAACAATTCTCCTTGGTGCTCGGTGACACAAAGAAGAAAGGGGAGAGGGGAAAACCTAACACTTAGGTTTTCTCCGAGAGATTAATTAATTTTCTCTCCAACCTAGATATATTTTTAGATCTCCTAACGGGTTTCATTAGCGAATCCAAACTCTTATTCACAAATTCAAAATCCAAACCAATAGCCTTAAGTTTGGTTCAAGACTAAACCGTGTTAATTCAATACCAAACCACTTGGTTCAATAACAAAACCTCTTTTAATTAAAACCAAACCAATTTAGTTTATAATTAAATTAAAGATGGTCCAATTTGTCTTCAAAAGTCATGGCCTATCCGCGCTTACATAGTGATAAAATATCTTTTATATTTGCCCTTCGTCTAGTCCAAACAGACTTTGTCTCTCTTGATTTGAGAATTTAATTTTCAAACTCATTTTAAGTTTTTCGGATAAACTCGTAGTGCATGTGGGTTAATAGGTTCCCGATTATGTTGGCTATTTGTAATTAATCATTAATTACAAATTGATCATGAGTGACACCTAGTAGTACATCATGATCCCCAATTGATCAAACAATTAACGGTTGATCTCAGAATCACTTTAGAACCCTTCAACAGCTATAGTGAGTCGTGCCTCGTTCCTTTCACTGTTCTTATATCCACTTGGTTCAATATATGGTTTATGTGTCAGTCCCTACCAGACTTACTATGTCACACCTAATCCAAATTATACTTTCGCGTCCTGTGGATTCAAATTACTTAGGCATGTGTCCAAGAGTATCTTGCTCTTGACATGTAATGCTTTGACCAAAGACTTTAAGTAATAGTTTTGACAAGTAGCCATAGGGTATACGTCTCCTTATGTAAGGAGTGGTGAATTCTATATGGGCTATCCAAACATCTTCGGGCACTTTGACTTATACCCAATCATACCATATCCACACTTCCATGAAGATGTATTGACTAGGATGTCAAAATATAAATCTCTATTACCAAGGTGACTTGAATACCTCACGTCGAAGAAACTCGCACTTAAACTGTAATAATATCTTCATTGACATATCTGTATATTTACAGAACTATATGAAGTTTCATGGCAGGTCACTCAAATGAACTAGTTATACTTAACTAACATTTACATTTACCTCTCGACATTAAGGAGCAGCTGCTTGGATAAACTAAGGAGTATAACACGTGCTAGTTTCAGAATTAATGATGTTCGAACTCATCACTTCATTAACTAGGGAATATTTCAATACATTCTTAATTACACATGTAGAGATGCTTACTACTAGTTGTGATTCAATCACAAGTTCTCTTATGCTATGAATTGTATTACTGATATTCAGTAAATGATTTTAAGATCCAATCATATACATTAAGAATGTAAACTTAAATAGTGAATTTTTATTTATCTAATAAATAGTGCATTCCATAAGACGATTGCCTTAGGACATCTTTCACTATGCACAGTGAGTCGGTAGGATAGTTGAGGATGTAGTTTTGTGATAAGAACTCAGAATGAATCCATGCCTCCACTACACTGATGGTCTGAATATTAGCATCCTTATCATGCTTGGGAGGTTCCTTTGTGAAGAACTGAGCTAGATTCAGTATGGTTAAATAGAAGAGCATATTTTGTTTCCACCTCTTGAAGTTCAACCCAGTGGCCTTTCCTCGTGGTTGATTAGAACATTTCCAATCAGGGCGGAGGGGGTAGGGGGTCGTTATGCGTCGAGTCTGTTGCACCTCAACACTTTTCGTGGCCCTCTCAATATAAATGAATCTGTTTTATGATTGTTGAAAACTCTCGCCAGAGATATAGGGAATATTTTGAATTTACAAAACAAAATTTAGACTTATCTGTTGAATGACCTGAACTGATAATTCAGACTGCTAGCGGGACTGGTTCGGCCGAGCTTCTGGTGGTTCAAGCAGAGTGGGAAGAAGAGTGTTGAGTCCGAGTCGGGATGTCACCTTACTGATTAACGACTTGTCCAAATCACCAAGTGGCAAGCTAGCTGAGTGTTGAGTGAGTTGCTGAGTTAGTTGAATTGGCCGACTACCAAGTCGGCAGAGTAGAAGACTCGAATTGGCCGAGTGTTCAAAGGGAAAGCAAAATGCTCCCGAGTGGACGCTGAGTCTTCCGAGTAGATGTTGTGTTGGGACGTAAGTTGCCCCAGTCGGGAAAGGAAGATGCGAGTACTCGGGAAGTAATCCCAAGTTCGAGTAGGTTTTCGTGTGCTCGAAAACTGAGACGTCGAGGCTTTCGTTTAACACAAATTCCTTAAAACATATTCACCCCATCTCCGGTTGCGCTTCGAGGCTGTCGTGGGTCATCTTTTCCCCGGATACAATGGTCTACCGCGAACCCAACCAAGGTTGCGACGAATTGGGAGGTATCTGAATGCTATCCTGAATGGATTTGTCGAGCAGATGCACGACAGAGGAAAACACCAAGAGAACATAGGTGGATAGAGGTCAATTTCCTTGCACTATCTATAGCTTTCCCTCATTCTTTCTGCTCACCACCTTCTACTTATAAAGGAGCTCAATCTTTGGCTATATAAATGGACGAATAAATGCCATTATTGCCGTAAACTTGTCCGACTGGAAACACTCGTCGATTATGGAATTTCCATTAATTATCGATTAATGCATCTGTTTGATTTGAGCAGCAGCAAAAGAAATTCAAGTGGCAAAATGTTGGTTGTTCCACTTGACAAATTTTGCCCCGACCAGTCTGACATTCGACACACACAAGTATTGCTCACACATGAGTCAACTTGGTTTAGTATAATCCGGGCCTTAGATTTGCATCCCCTGCACACCCACGCATGAGAGAGAACCTTTCTCTATGCATTTGTTCACATCATACATGCATGTGCAAAAATATAAACCAACAACTCTACCTTGAAACTTCCAATGTAGGACTAAAGTTTCCATACACAATCGAGTTCCTCCATCCACCTCTTTATTTCCGTCCATATTTTCAATATAATTTCCACTGGATATTTTCATATTCTTTTAAGGGATTATCTTAACTGTTCCATCTCTTTTAAATTGTTTCATTTATTAGTTGATTTTGTTATTGAACAACTACCACACGTGTAGAAAATGAAATAGTTAATGAATAAATACAGGGCAACAAGCATATCGTATAGGAATAACCATCTTAAAGGTAGGTATCAATTAGTAAGTAGAATATTTTCAAATGGTACTTGTTGTTGCAATTCATCTCTAGGTAGCTTGTGTTAAGGGGAGACTGTTTAATCCAATCATACCTGAGTTGGGTTGGTTTTGATGTGGTCAGCACCATTGACATAATGTGTCAATATTTAATTTAGAAAAATTTATATTTTATGATATTCTTGTTGAGATTGTTGTGCATCTAGAATGTGATGAATAGATGTGAATTCAAAATTTTTTGTTGCTCTTGCAAATGGAATACGAGTCCTTGATAACAATGCATTAGTAGAGTAGAAATAAAACAGGGAAAAAATCATAAGTAAACACAATACTAATGCAAATGTTTTTATGTGGTTTGGAAATTCCAAAGCTCTTATTATATATGACCTATGACTTGTTAGATGAGTTACTCTTCAAATCCACTAATCGAATCGACTTCTCTATTCCACCTTTCTAGAGGTGGAGAAAACCAATTTCTTTTATAGATAAAGAATAGAGTACAAAAGAAGCTCTAAGTAAAACAACATGACCGAAGAACTTTTTGTCAGTTTGAAGTGTAGTACATCAGAATAAAAATAAATGAATACTCAAATGAAGTAGTAGACGTGGTCCAGATGCTGAATAATGTGTGAATGTAAAAAATGGTGGATTGAATTGATATCTCACGCTCACATGTTTACATTTAGAATCGGAATACCCATTATATACAAAATTACAATAGAAGAGAGAATAGGAAACTAATTATTTTGTACATAAGAAATTAATATCTTTCTAATTAAATCCCTTGATTTCCTACTTTGTGCTCACAGCTGTTGAATCTGATTTTCACAGCTGTGAATCTGATCTTCACAGCTCGACATAATCTCTAGTTTGAACTACCTTTTGCTTGGTATTTATAAAGTGAATTTGATGACAAATAATCAACTGAATAGTCCAACCAATCGACTGGTCCACTGATAGAACCCCATCTGCAACAATTGTTACTCAACCAGACGATTCAAACTTGCTATCAATCGACTCAACTGCCATAAGACCCTCCATGCCTTCTGGACTTCCTTGCCTAGCATTCATTCTTCATGACTCAAAAACATATGACAACAAACATAATCTTAATGTTTAAATTGACGAGGGAAGTTCTTAGTGGTGGCATAAAAATAGAGCATAGTTGACAATATTGTGGTTTTGATTATCCAATTGAAGTGGGATTTTCTCAATGCATTGTTGAATGATAGTTCAGTAGAGAAAGTACACATGCCGGAATTTGAAGGTTTTTGAGACACTTGAAAGGGAGCATTTAATTTATCAGTTAATGAATTCCATTTAGACTGTAGTAGACATCTAAGGTGATATTTAAAGCTTGATATAATTATTATTGGTTTTGAAGGAATAAAATGGATCAGTGTTCATAAATCATAAGCTAAATGAGGGAAAAAATTATTTTTCCTTTTTTCTTTGGTTTTGAAGAAAAATAAAACAGATCAATATTAATAAATAAGCTAAATCAGATTAAATTATTTTTCTTTTGTTGTATGTTAATTATATTTTGCTTACAAGCAATGCATGAGTCTCTTCATGATCGCAAGCTTTCTAATAAAAAAACACTTGACTAGAAAGATTTTAGTTAAACCTCATTTGTTTTGGTAATTGGGATTCCTAGAGATAGATATCCTAGGAGTTTAGGTCTAAATCCTACATTAAGTTAATTCTAAAAAAAAAGAATATAGAAATCTACAGAAAAACTGTGATTTGAAACTCCCCATAAAATGGTAGAACATTTAGAGGTGCTTGAATAGTCCATTTTATGCTCGTTATAAAAGGGTATATCCATTTTGACTTGTTAAACTCTCAAAAAAATGCAGTCAAGGTATTTGGTTGGTTGGTTCCACTATGGATATGGCTAAGATATAATAGACCATGTGATTCTCGCACTCTGGTCTAGTGGCGATCTTATGATTTATCCCTTTTTTTACCAGTGGGAAAATAAAGCAAGTAGATTAGTGTCGAGATTGAGTTAGATGCTACAAAAAGACATCAGAAATTGAATTACATCTATATGTTTTGGATCAAGTGAGATACAACTTAGAAACTGCAAAGGTTTCTTTAGCAATAAAAGAATGCCCCTGTCGATCTAACTTGAGTTTATTCGAATGATACTCTTGATTGTTGGACTTGATGTTATCTTTGATCTTGCAGGGTGTATCAGTTGCTTGGCGAGGCAGGCACTTACTACGGTGTGCGTTTTGGCAAGAACTTGCCTTGGGTGACAGAATTCCCTTTCGGATACATAAAGGACCCTCAATACGTGGGAAGCATCCTCAGTCTGGTTGCATGCCTCTACTGGGTTCCTTTGGGCTACATTTTTCTTTGGATTCTAGGGTATCTCCTGATGATGCGGGTGGAAGCAAGTGAAGACCCAGGAACTAGAGCCAAGCCTGTTCACTGATTTGCAAACCCAAATCCAGTGCGCAAAATTTTTGTCGGTATGTCTGAACGACGTCTCTCCCATGTTTTTTGTATTCCTTATAACTGGAAAAGAACTCTATTTATTGACAAATCTTCATAAAGCATAATCTATAACCTTTGCTTGATGTAGAATCAGTTCAGTTAATTTGTTGTTTTCAATCATTCTTTAAATTCATATATGCTAATGTAAAATCGACATTATTGTTGCAAAGCCATGTGATGAAATTTCTCGTCTATTTTATAAACACATGGATTGCTCTGGATTAGAGGTGTCATAATGGGTTGATTAGGTCGAACACAAAACGAGTCGACATGTGTTGCATCAGATAGGGTGTGAGATGGTTTATAATGGCGATATTGGGCACGACCCATGATATCAATATATGTTTCTCAACATGAGCTTGTATTGAACTTGAGTGATCACTAGCACAGTAAAGCTTACATAAAATGTAGACATTGTGCTTTGACTTCCATGTATATACACGCGTTGAGGTGGCCAAACCTGATCGGATGCCCTGACATTTTTGCCTATGAGGGTTTGCCAGGGTAGTTGCCCACACATATTGTGCAAGTTAAAAATTCTCTCTTTATATAATATTGAGTTATAATATTACAAAAACTAATCTATTTAATCCTTGATTTTATTTTTTTGGTATAACGATCTTATGGAATACATTATCATATATATAATTTTAAAAAGAATTAGTTATCTTGCATAATGGATGATGCATTAGATAGATTTAAAATCAATCCTTGAAATCCAACGCAAAGGTGTGCAACCTTCTTTCCCTGACACTTTAATAGAGACGTTGCAGGGATTATCTCTGGGAACGACAAGGCAACACGAAGGAAGGGGAAAATAATATATGTGGAGGTTGGTCGCTTGGGATTTTGCTCGAAGGATATATTACAGGGAGGGTTGATTAACAACAGATTTTATTAGACATAAAGACTTACAAGACTTCGGACTTGAGACTCCAAGTAAGGCCTGTGAGGTGCTACCTCTCGATGCCTTGCAAGGAGATACATAGAGTGTTTATATAGGAGGAGATGAGTGAGGACTGGGTGCTCATTGGGCCCCATCAACATCCTTATCTCATTCTTCCATACACCAACTCCACACACATATCTTCACTATCTCAGTGGAGAATCTACTTTACACACACAATCTCCACTATCTCAGTGGAGAATCTACTTTACACACACGATGAAGATTTCTTAGAGGCTAAGTTTCTTAGAGGCGAAGTTGTTCTGAACGTTGAATGACCTCCATGGTCATCTCAAAAGCTTCTCGAAGTTGCAGATCCATTTGCCGTATTGCTAGTAACCAATCCTTCCACCAGTTGTCTTTTCCTCCACTTGCCTTCTTCCATGCCCGAACTTTTACTAAGTGAATCCAGTGGAATTCCTGAAGATCTCGAAACGCTTGTCTGGCGGCTTGTTTTTGAATTTCATGTAATTGTCGGTGTAGCTCTTCATAGACTGGCATGGGTATACCAACCCTTGTCCTTTGCTCCTCATCAGTGAGGATGCGTTGGTATTCCGTAAGGAGTTCGTAATCTTCTGGATTACTTGGGTCAGCTGCTGCTGGGCTTTCGGGCTGGGCTGCTGCTGTACCTCCTGGAAGGCTAGCGTCACCTTGTCCAATTTGTCCAGTATGCCCTGTTCCTGCCATTCTGCAATAATCAAACAATTTATTAGTCGTGAGAGGGCGTCGGCGAGCTGGTTATCTTTGCCGTCAATATGCTCAAAAGTTGTTGAGATTCCCGTCCCTGTAATAAAATCCATAAAGCTGATCCACCGGACTCGGGAGGGTTTATTCACGGATGATTTGCCAAAGAAACTAATAATTGCTTGACAGTCAGTTCTGATTATTAGCTCACTTTTATCAAGATAATAAATCTTGAGGGCTTC
The DNA here is from genome assembly GCA_037974815.1 of Kaempferia elegans. Classification (NCBI taxonomy): domain Eukaryota; kingdom Viridiplantae; phylum Streptophyta; class Magnoliopsida; order Zingiberales; family Zingiberaceae; genus Kaempferia; species Kaempferia elegans. Next base: position 4,735,344 of record JBBPFQ010000009.1, read on the forward strand.
CATTGAATTCATTACAGCATATAATTCTGCATCAATTGTGGATTTAGGAGGGTTGAACTTTCCACTTGCATAAGCACAAATTTTTTCTGAGCTTCGGGGGTCATGCTTTTGTAATTTCCACTTGCATATCCCTCCCCAACCTTCCATACAACCATCAACTTCTAATAGAATGAAGCAATCAGCAGGAGGTACTTCTAAAGTGGGTAAATTGTGAATCAACTGCTTAATTTGCTTGACTAATGCCCAATCTTGACTATTCATCCTTTTATCACCAGTTGGAGTTGTTTTGGCATATAGGGGGCTGAGTAGCCTTCCCAGGTTTGGGATGTAATTTCGTGCATAATTTAATAACCCCAACCATGACCTCATTCCTTTATTAGTAGTGAGCTCTGAGTCCTTGAAATCTGCTATTTTCTGGATTATATGAGGCTGCAATTGTATCTTCTGGTTTCCCAGGATAGCACCTAAGAATTCAATCCTTGCTACTGCCAATTTCATCTTTGTAGGACTGAGAACGAGACCATGTTTCTTACAAATTTCCAACATCTTTGTAAGATGCTTAATATGATCATTAAGATTTTCAGAAAATACCAGAATATCATCAATGTATACTGCAATAAAATGTTCAGTACCTTTAAAGCAGTTATCCATTTTCCTTTGGAAGATTGCTGGTGCATTTTTCAAACCGAATGACATTACCAACCATTCATATAAACCATCTGGGACCCAGAAAGCCGTCCATTGTATTGAGTCAGGGTGCATTGCTACCTGATGGAAGCCACTTTTTAAGTCAAATTTAGAATATATCTTACTTTTTCCCACCTTCTGTAAGATGGTATTAATACCCGGAAGACTGTATTGATCTTTGTGGGTTAGATCATTTAGCCGTTTGTAGTTGAATACAAGTCTTTCCTTGCCTTTCTTTTCTTGACCTGTTTTTGGATCCATAGTTGTGCCAGACTTGACAATAAAAGCAGTTGTCCGGTGTCTGCTGGTACTTGGTCGTATAACTTTGATTTGCAATAAAGCTTGAATATGTTTGGAAAAGGACTCCTTTTGTTGTGGCGTTAAATGTTTTATAGGCCGGTCCTCAATAGTGAAATCAGGATTTTTAATGTCTAAATAACAGATCACCTGATTTTTTGACCAATACTTTAATGGATCATCCCCAATAAATCCCTGTGCCTTGAGGTCATTAAGAATAGGTTGAAGAATTTCCCGGCAGTTGGATTGTGCTTGCTCTTCTTCATAATGAACCATTTCTTTTATCTGGATAAATTCTTCCTCCTCAAGATCCAATTCTTCTATTGCGGCAGCTGTTTCAATTGTTGGCATAGTATTGATTGTTGTTAAATTTTTGTAAAAGGTAACAATATTACCTTCAATTCGGACGCCGCCATGCATAGATCGAATAAAATTGCAACCAATGATCATTTGAATATGTTCTCCCAGAATCATGGGAAAACTGAATGTATGGGGTATTCGAAAACTGTTCTCCCCAATAAGAAGCTTTCCTTGTCTAAGCTTCAGATTAGAAGTTTGTTGAGAATTTATCCCACTAAATCTGACAACAGTTGGATTTTCTTCCAATGCCTCAGGGGGTACTGATTTCTGATCTACGCAGCATGTTGTTGCACCCGTGTCCAGTATTGCTTGGAGGGTAATTCTTTTTAATCCTGGAATCTCCAAGTAAACGGTCAAATTATACAACATATTTTTTACTGACCTTGTTTTCCCAGATTGATCCTTTGTCATATTGCCAATCAGAGCATTAGCTTCTTCTTCTTCTTCAATGTCTTCAAGGGTGTGTTTGCCTTTATCAAGATTGCGAAAATCTTCCTCAAAGTCTCTTTCCATCAATAATGCTTCATATTGGTTTTTGAAGAAACTAACTTCTTGGTTTAGACGGACTATTTCATTCTCACACCAAGAGATGTATTCTCTTTGGTCCTGCAGCAATTTATTAGGATTGAAAGGAATAGATGCCACTGGTGTTATTATTACCTGCTTATTAAAATAATGAGGCCCACATAAGTTGCAGATAACAATTAAGCAAAGCGGGCAGTGTGCTCTAGCACGCTTCATAGTTGGCATTTTACATCCAATACACTGTTCTGTAGCTGGTGGTTGGATGTCTTCATTATTTCGCCAATCATGCTGGCAATTGACCTGTTTGTCAGAAATCCATATTTGCGGTCGGTAACTTCCTTCAATTCTTCCAATGAGCATAAAGATTGATTCATTAGATAACATAAGAGTTTGTAGAGAATTTTGCAAGTCATCTGTTCCTTCTTCTCCTTCAGATATACTGAAAATTGCATCACTCTGAGGGTCTCCTTCTTGAACTGATAAAATATCACAATCTTGAGGAAGATTTAGTTGCTCAAATATTGCAACTCTTCGGATATTCTATTTTTCATTTGGGCATTCTCTTGCAAAATGCCCCTCTTGACCGCATAAGAAACACTTACACTTTTTATTTCTTAATAAATGCTTTCTCTTTTCTATTCTGGCATGGGTATCATGAGGCTTACCCTTGTAGGTTGTAGATCTTCGAATGCCATACTTTTGCTTGCCCTTTTGATAATAACCAGGAATAGGCATTTGGTTACAGAAGGATAGAGTTTTTAATTCCCGTGCAGCCGCTGCATCCTTGCATTGTTGTTCAAGGAATTTGTAGGCAAATAAGATTCGTGGAACTAGTCCGACAATAACACCAGTATATTTCTTGTCAAATGCTTCTTTAATCCTCGTCCCCCATTGCCCTGGCATTTTCAGCCAAAATTTTTCAGATAATTCCGGACCAGTATATAATCTTCCTGTTTTTGCTGCTATTCTGAGATAATCATTCATATATGAAACAATATCCTTGAGATTTGAACATGACAATTTTTCCAAATCCCTATATGCTTCATCTTGAATAACGGTTGATCCTTGAGCAGGATCTTCCAAAGAAAAGACAGTACGCATTTGTGATAAGATATTTTGCGTACCTTCCCTTCCATCCGCAGTATTGATAAGAGCTTGATATTCTGTTTGATACTGCATCCGCCATTGTACCCATATTAATTTGGCTGTTTCTCCCAAAAGATTTTCAATAAATTCAATTTTGTCTTTGGAGTCAGCAAAAGCTTGGGTAGCTATAAAATTTTTTGTAATAGACTCCCATCTTGAGAAGACGTCATGAAATTTTCCTAATTGATGTGGGAACATGAATAAGCCGCCCCCTTGTTGTTGTGCTGAGGGTAATACCCAAGATTCTTTACCCGTGTCTCTTTTAAATCTTACCCCGTGAGTTTGTGCAGTTAAAGGTAGATTTGGAACCACTGGAATTGGATTAGTATCTTGGGCTGGTGGGTATCCTGGCGGTCCCATAGCCACATCTGGTGCTGGTTGATAAGGAGAAATAGCTGTTGTGCTTGATGAATATAAATACTGTGGTTCACTTTCTTCAGTTACTAGACTGCGAAGAACCGGATAATCCATTTCCATAGTAAGGACATAATCAGTAGCGAATGGATTACACCATTCATCATCATCAGGATAGATATCAAAAACTGGCTGTTCATACGCAACTTGAAAAGCCATATACTGAAGCATACCAATATATTCATCTTCCTCGATATTAGTCTCATCTAAAGGGTTATCCATGGAATGGAGTGCAGAGGCCCATGGGCTTGCAGTACCTGCATGGTCCCCCAATAGAGTTTCCTCTATCTGGATAGATGTTTCTTGCAATAGTGCACTTATGATTTGCTTCCCTTTTGAAGAAGTTGCTTCTTCTTCCTCCTCATCTCCCCAACTAGGCTTAGTTGGAGGGATAAATTCTCTATATGGTGGTGGATCATATCTGACCATATAGTCATATTTTCCACTTGGTTCTCCTAATGTATCCCAAATAACTGTTCCTTGCTGATAAGCTTCTCTAGGTAACAGAAAATCAAAGACTGACCTTGTAAGATTTGGTTGATTTGTGGGCTCTGGTTGATAAGGATGTGGTTCATATATTATTTCCTCTTCATGATATTCTTTATTTGAGCAGCAATCAACACATCTATGTGTCTTTTCTTCATGATATTCTTCATCAGAACAGCAATAAGCACATCCTGTACAACAGAGATCATGCCCATTTGAGTCAAGGGTATAGAATTGATTTTTCTTATTGCTATTAGTTGACCCAAAACCAGCTGTCCCTCTAGCAGAAGAGGAGAGGCTTTGAACTTCGATAATCACGGGAGTTTGAATAGACTCAAATATCATTTGGGCCACAGCCTGCCCCTATTTTAGATGAACATAATCATCTGTTAGATTAAAAACCATTATAAAAATTTCACCTCGATAGTCGGAATCAACAACCCCAGCACCAATACTAAGGCCAAGGTTCCATGCAGCACTTGATCTTGCTGCGATTCGCCCATAAGTATTTTGCTTCATTTCTACACATAATCCGGTGGATAAAAGTTCCCTTCCCCATGGTGGAATTGTATAGTCCTTGTCAATCTGCAAATCTACGCCAGCGGCACCAGGACTCTTTCGAGTTGGTACTTTTGCAGTAGGGGTTAATTTTTTGAATAAAACATAGAGATCATTTTCAAGAACCTCGTTTTTGTTTGCAAAGAAAGATTCTTCCGTTAGTACAGCCACTATATGTTCCTCAGCTATTTCTTCATCCTTGTTATTAAATAGAGGCTCTTTTGGATTTTTAGCTATCACATAATTATTGAAGCTAAGAGCCATACTACCATTCAAGAGATTCCTTGAATTAAGTTCAGTGGGTTGCATTGGAATTACCGTTTGTATAGGCCTAATGATCCAATCCAGGCCCTGAAGAGAAGAAGTTGAGATTCGCCTTCCAGGTAGTGCTCGAACTCCGTGACTTGTGAAGTAGTCTACAACCCCTTGTATTTCATACGCAAAACCAACATTAGGGGTATTTGATAAGCGTCCAACCATCCCCCTTGTAATTAACAAATTTGCTTCACTATTTCTCCATTGCTCATATCCTCTGGTTAGGATGGAGATTTGTATATTCCTGAAAAAGTCTCCAATAGTAAGCATCATATCAGGAATAACATAAATTAATTGACTCCCATTAGTTAAGTCAACTTCCATGCTTGCTAGGATAGATTGATCTCCAAGCCATCGATTGTCCCTAAAGACAACGAGAGCCATAGTTCCTTCAGCTTGTCGGTGTAGAATTTGAATTCTTACTTGAAGAATACCCAGGTGTATATATTGCATATTACTTCTTTGGAGTTGATTATAGCTTTCTTCTTGTATTAAGGCCCGATCTTGCTGAGTATTGTCAGTGCATAAAATAGCTTCCTCCGATCGGTGCATATAGACCCGATGATTGACGTCATCCTGCCTTGAGTGGTATAAAACTTCAGCTGGTACTAAAGCAGCTCTTTC
>JBBPFQ010000009.1:4780488-4792248 GCA_037974815.1 Kaempferia elegans
TCAAAATTACAAATAAAATTTTAATAAAAAAATAAAAAATAAAATATCAACTAAATTTAGCAGTGAGAATTTAAAATTATTAATCAAATCTAGTAAATAAATAAATAAATAAATAATCAAATTTAATTTAAATTTATAAAAATGAAAAAAATTATGGGTCGAATATAAAAATTAAAAATTATTGAATAAATCTTTTATTTATATATATTTTACTGATCCGAAATAATAGGGCATAGAAAGTTAAATCTTATTATATAGATTTTAATGGCCTATACCGTAACGAGAAATGATTTGTAGAGAGAAAAAATTTAATAAAAAACTCAAGGAAAGACACATGAAATAATGAGGTTCATAGAAAGTGAAATGGTAGGCTCCATCAAGTCAAACCTTTTCCAATTATCAAAGACATTACAGGTTGATGGCATGCACCTATACATATTACTCCACGATATTATTTAAGTGGATTCAATTCTTGGCGAAAAAGGTGATGACGCTCAGTTTAAACGATTTAATATCATCCTTTCCACGGTAAAATACTGACAAATAAATTATGAGGTTAAACATCCAACAAGAAATTTTATATCCACCAAAATCCCACATGAGATATTGACAAATAAATTATGAGGACATATTGGACTAGTGTTACGACCATGAGAAAGGTTAGACATCCAATGAGACACTTTATATCTACCGAAAATTAATCTCAAGATCAAATAAAACAAATATCATATAGGTATTAACAACGTCAATATGTGGAGATAAGTGTGTTCAACTCAAAGCCACAAAATGATGTATTGGTAATCACGATCTTGTACTTTTCACTCTGGAGTCAACTAAAATGCTTCATTAATTCCTCCCTCCATAGAACACAATCGTCCACCAGAACACTCCCAAAATTGAGGGATCCAGTTAGAGTGGAAACTGTTTCTGAAGAATATCAAGGTTTCGAGAGTCGCAAGCATCAAACATGTCGTTCCAAGATGTACAGCTGCAGAAAACAGAGATTGAACTCAACTACTCTTTTCGATTTTGTAGCAGATTGGATAGTACTCTTTTTCCTCATAAATAAAAAGGAATAGAAAGTTACTCCACGGAATACCTGAGAGAAAACCTCAAATACTGCCAGGCAATATCTGCTTTTGGATTCATAGCAAGTGCTCTAACATAATATCGGATGGATTCTTCAAAAAAACCCTGAACAAGTAAAAGAAAAAACGACTGTAAGAGTGAAAGAGTAGGCAGCATTCTTCATTATAAAAATGCCTTAATTTGGTTTTTGAAATAATTTAGAACTGCATTCTCTTTCGAGATTGGAACATTAAGCCCCATAAACCCATCTGAAATCTATCAAAAATCACCATGCTACTCGATGGCATCATGAATAACAACCTGTGCAGTGTGATAATTACTTATTTAGTTTTTATAACATAAATAATGGACTTACAATATACTAAATATGTTGTTAGTCTATTGTTAGGCTACGGACTCATCACGTTGCTTGCTCTGGCATCCTCGTTTCGACTCCCTCTTCGACAGTAGAAGCACTCACCGCTTCACGTCGCAGACCCACCCTGCTTCATTGTGCTAGAGGCTGTGGTAAATGGGAGATGAGATGAGGATTGAGAGAGAGAAGCCACAAATTCCAGCATCAAGTCCTATCTTCTTCTCTCTAAACCCCATTAGCACATATCTGCAATAGAAAATCTAAGTGAATGAGAATTAATAAGTAAAATAAAACTAAATTCAATCTAGACTTTAACATATTCCAATAGTACAACAACGCTTAGTTCTATCTAATTATTAGTCAAAAAAAATTTATAAGGTTATTCAACATTTAATTCAATTGACTATCTAATTCCTACAATCTTATTTTTATAAGTAAATAAACTTTTTAATAAATAGGTATCAAAGAAATAAGGCCCGGCATGCTAAATTTAACTCATCATGATTGATGCATGCTAAAGGATGCTGAGTATCATCATAATGGTGTGAAATCATTATATTTCAGCTGGGGACTAAAACTCCAACTTGGAATGATATTTTAAACTTTGCCCCCGTGTATATAGTTATCTTTATTCCCTTGTTTGATCTTCTTTGTTTTCATCTTCTTCATCCCCTTTCTGAACTCCTAATCAGCACCAAGCATCTACATTCTAGCAGCATGACGATATTTCAAATCTTACACCTACGCATTTAGTTATCTTATCTTCTTATGTTTTTGCTATTTTGTTTTCTTCTTCTTCATTTCCATCCTTCATCTCAATTTACCATATTGGCACCATGCATCAACACTCCAACACCATACCAAAACTGCATCGTTCACATTAACCACTGAAATTCGAGCTTGAAATAGGATTTAAACCTTGTTATATACGATACAAATATGCTTGGAACACAAGTAAAAACACAGTTTGATTATTGTTTGCATACCTTCTAGGGTAACAAAATCCAAAAATTGAAAGATACAAAATTTCCCCCCAAAAAAAAAAACAATGGCCATTCAACCTAGGTCACAAGGAGATTTGATTTTCTTCTTAATTTATGAAGTGAACTAACAGGATTCTGAATTTCTGATTCCCGGGTCTTTCAGATTAATAGGCGAGATCCAAGTTCAAGATTGGGGCTGGATTAAATAACGTGAAATTTCTATTAGATATAGACTTGCGATTAATGCTCCGGCGAACAAAGACGCTTCGATATCAACCCAAGAGCAACTTTCGCTGATAACGATTTCAAAAATACAAACTTCAAGATACGTCGTTAATCAGCAGAGAAGTCCCAAGACAAGATAAGGAACATCAAGCTTTCGACACCAAGCAGCATGCATAACACTGAATCACAGTTCCAAGGGCAAGGGACGACTCGAAAAAGAATAAGAGGAAGAAAGAAGCTACCTGGGTCTTAGACGATGATCCAAAGATCACGTTGGCGAGGGCGTCAAAGGGATTCGAGGATGAGGCGCTCCCGGGGACGGCGCATGCAACCCCTCCGGTGACAAAATCTCTCATGGCCATCGCCTTATAGTCGTTTGTAACCTATGGAATTGGAATCCTTCAGTAATTGGAATTCAATTCCATGGTTTAGTATTACTTTTCAATAAGAAATTAGCAGAGAATTAGAATTCAATTCTCTACTAATCCCTTAAACCAATTCACACTTCTTTAGGTGTGAATTGTGAATAGAATTGAAATTCAATTTCCTCAAATAGTTAAAATGACCATTTTACCTTTCACTTTCCCTTCACTTTCCCTTTTCTTCTCACGCCGTTTTTTTTCCGCGCACGCGCTTCTCTAGCCAATTCTTTTCTCTCGCAAAATCATATCTAGAATCCACTCCTCGTCGTCGTCCAGACACTGCCGTCGTTGACCACCGGACCTCAAGCACGCCTCCACTGCCGCATCATCAAGCGAAGGTATCATGCATTCGATGACAATTGTTCAAAATGTAGAATTATCTGGCTTATGATCTCTCTTTCCCTTGAATTACATATTGTATCATGCATTCGAAGCTAATTCTACACTCTAGGTAGCTTGAACTTGTTATTAGAATTATAAAATGGTATCTAATTTATAAGAATATTAAGTTTTATGAAAGAAGGGGTAAAATGATAAAATTATAAGAATTCAATTCAATTCTGTTATTTACTAACTCATTCCAAATTAAGGAATTTAATTCAATTCTATTATTTACTAATTTATTCTAAATCAAAGAATTCAATTCAATTCACGATGAAATTTAATTTCAGATGAAATTCAATTCAATTTCATCGCATAAAAAAGATTTCCACAAACAGGGTGTAAGTACTTTCCCAACAACAGATGTTCGCGCCTGGCCGTCGGCGCTCGATCGTTCTCGCGAGCAACCGACACCAGCCAGCTCCCGTCCGAGCACCAATCCGACTACTGTTTAGAAGTCAATCATGATTTATCTCATCAGTTTTAGCTGGGGATGGGTTGACAGTTTTTTTTTTTTCCTTTGGCCACGCGAAGCCGGCTGCTGCTTGTCCTAATCATATGGCTGAAGGAGAAGAAAAAAGAGAAGGTCAAGCCCAGCTCTATGGATGGCATCCTAATGGTGGACGAATATCCCGTGTGGCAAAAACCTCTTCAAATTGAACAAGAAGAGTCAGAATCTGTTGGTAATCCTTAAAACACGACCATTTCTTTCAAATTTCAACATTTTTCTTGAGTAATTTTTTATAGTTGTTCCGTTTTGAAAATCAAACGGAGCAGATGAAGAAAAAACCCCAAATTGATGAGGATGTTGAGATTAAACGGATGAAGAGACTGGAGGCCATTCGCGCACGGAAGCCCTATCATGCAATTTCAGAAGATGGAAGTGGTTGGGTATCAATTTCCAATTCTTCAAAACATACGAAGGCCACTGAAAGTAGCAACGACCTGTTGCTGCCTCGTCAACTGAGATCGAGGTTCGACACTCCCTCTCCAAGGACCAGGGAGGATTCTCAGAGCATGGACCTCTCACCGCTGCCTCCTGTCGACATTTCATCGCCAAAAAGGATCAGGGAGACATCTATCCAAGCCCTGATCTTTCTCCTCCCAGGAGAGGCGGAAAGCATTTGTCTCCTCCTCGTACGATATCCACCCGCACACATAATCCATCCGACCTTTCCCCTCCAAGGAGGAGTCGGAGATTTTTGTCACTTGATGAATCCCCGCCACGGCAAACCCGTCACATATTTTCAAATGACACAGAGCCCCCAGCTTCCCCTGCTGGAGATCTTTCTCCTTCAAGGAGAGGTTACACGCCGGACTCATCCACAGTCTCCTGAATCTATTAGAGGTCGTAATTCCTCTCCCGCTGATCTTTCTTCACCGAGGAAGAGCAGGAAGGTTTTTGACTTTTTGTGGAGAAGGGGCCTAGAAGGGGTGGATTACTTTCAGCTAAAGAGGTTAGAGAAGAGAATGATAGGACGAGGAAGGAAACACTGTCAAGGTGATGGTTAATCTATGAGGACTTCAAATTCAGCTGCACCTTGCGTATTTACGTGCACATAACACCTATGAATTCTTTGTTCGATTGAACATGGTTTTATGGCATTTCGCTTGACATATGTGATATGTTTTTTTTTTTTGCCCCATATTTGCATCCTTGGATCCTAGTTTGACTGTTTGAGTGGTAAAAGTGCAAAGGCAGTATATCGTGATGCAAAAGGTCTGAGTTCTCTGACATGGCATGATATTTGAAATTTTTTTCAAGTTCATTTGGATCAGATTCTACCGGTTTTGTAGCTTTATATTTGCATGTTTCTGACTGCTGAGTGACTGAATTATTTTCTGTAGGGAAAGCTATTTCAAAGGAAGAGCTACTAAAACCAAAGGAAGAAGAGAAACCAAAGGTATTTTTCATACACTTCATTTTGATTTGGTGGTCATTTTTACCATACTTGTCAGTCAAGTCCCAAGATCTATATTTTGTTGTTTCACCTTTATTGTTAACTATATGAGCACAACAAGTTGTGCTATTATTACAGCTCAGAAAGGAGAAATATTGGTACGCATTCGATTGTTTAATTATAGGCTCTCTTAGTTGGAAGTAAGTGTAGTGCTAATTATAATCTCTCTTAGTTGGAAGCAAGTGTAGTGTTGATTGTGTAGGAGTGATTTGTAACCCTTATTATTTATTAGTTCTTGCACAATCATTTGTTTATGTTTTTTCTATTATTAATATCTATATAATGACTAAATGGTTGTCAAAAAAGATATGCCACGGTTCAGAGCTCTGAAATCCAGTTTATTTTCTTTCAATGCTATTTTTTTATTTCTTGTTTATGTTTTTCAGTCTCAGTTAATAGTTCTTTGTTTACCCCTTTAAGTCATTGATGATCATTGTCGACTAGAAAAGATTTGTTGATAACATAGGAATTTGGTAGATTATGGAGATAGTGGTTCTAAATCTGCCACTTCTTAGCTCGTAATAGCCCAATCCAATAATTTTATTAGTACATAGGAATATATCCTTTGGAAGAGGTTTTGCTATGTCAGTAACGTTCTACACTTCTGTAGGAAACTTGCTCGTTGGTATGACAAACTCTGAACTTCATTTTTCTTATTACTTTGGAAGCTTGAAATAGTTGTATTCATCATTTTCATAAATGTTTTTATGTGTTTGTCTAAGACTAATAAAGACACATGTGGCTTAGACAACCAGATACGCTAGTTGAAATTGATAAAATGCTATTACTCACATATACATACAATGACATAGTTAGGATCTTCAGTTGTCCCGGGCTAAATTATGAACAGTTGGCGCTGGAAAGAGCGAGTGGCAGTTGGCGCCAGTGAACGCCGTGCTTCTCGGCCAGCGAAAAAGGAAAAGGGAGGCCAATGCAACCCAACATTGGACTATGATTTATTGCCGGTTCACCAGTGAACTCCTTATTTTCATGATGAAAATGATGAAATTGTTGCAGTGAATCCCAGCACTGGCCAGTGTATACCTAGGTCTTTGACATAATACCAATTACTAAAGAACTGATGGGAGATTAAATAATTAACTCTAATACCCACATAAACTTATTAGCTTCTAGCACAATTAAGATGCAAATTCCAATGCTTCATGGCTTTCCTACAGTTGTTGTAAGCCTGTGGAATCAACAAAAGATAATAATTGTTGGTTGATATATGGAGTTGTGCATGAAATATGCATAGATTTTTTTTACTAATCTAACTCTTAGATTTCGGATCACATTCTATATGTTAGCTTGTAGTAGCACAGGTAAGCTAAAAAAAAACTAGCTTTTCAATTCCTCATCCCATTTCATATGTCAGCTTGTGCATAGGGTAGGCTTGCTTCCTCATGTAGACACTTTTACAAGGTTCAATTAATTAACCTTTTAATTTGTTTTGACTTTACATAGCCAGTTTGAAGCAATATCACTCCCCCCCACTCCCTATCTTCAGTAATTTATTTGTTTTAATGCTACTATTGGGTAGGGTAATTACAGTGTAGCAGCAGTATACAAGTATCAGATATTGTATTTTTCTATGATATGTGATATTTAATTGAGCTATTTTTCTTGAAACTTCTATCTTCTCTTTTTTTATCCTCTCCTCTTATCTCTCTCCCTTATCTCATCTTCTTATTTGTATATAATCTCATTTTGGTATATAATATATTTCGACCTTGCACACTTGAAACTATGACAAGCGGGTTGCTTGATATATCTTGGATGTGAGGTTGGTATTGCATCATTTTTCTCTTTATTTTTCAGTTGTAGTCCAATTCCAAAAAATCTAAAACACTTGCATGATATAAAAAACTTTATATATGGTGACCATAGATATCATCAATATGACTAGGATTTTATCCAAAAGTTCACATGTTAGGGTGTCCAATAGTAGTAATGATGATGGCATGTTCTTTGGAAATGGAGGCTATTCATCATGGCTATCATTTGCCTTACAATTGCTGTCATGTTGATTTTTATTTGCTCTTTTTGTTTCTTTAAAGTTCACTTCCATTTGCAATATCTCTTCATATATTAGTGGCTAATGGTTGGTTCCTGGATTTTCTATAGCGCTTTTGGTTGTTTCTACTAAAGAAAGTTAACTTTTATCACGAATATTCTTTTGTGATCTTCTTTTTTACATTACTACCAAGTGTTTTGTTTGCACGTCCTGGAAAAAAAATTGGAATGGGGTAAAGGCTTGACACAGAAGAAGCAAGCTGAAACTAACATTAGAGAATTAGAACTTGAGAAAGACAAACCTTTTGCTCGTATGAAGTAAGTTGTTTTTTTGTATAATTTTTTTAGTTGCGAGCATGCATGATTTTTTTTTATATAGACAAAATTAGATACTGATCAACAGTATCCTAGTTATAATCTCTCACTTGTTGCTGCTGTGACTAACATTGCTTATTGGAGTCAGAAATGCTTGTTGGATGTTGGACCTCTAGCAATTTTTGGGATAACAATAAACTGTAAATAGTATGCTTTTTTAGGTGATTTTTTTATCAATCTGAGAATGGTTAGGTGGATATGAAGCACTTTAAAACTCAATCCTTCTCATAAGTTTTCATAGAGATTTGTGGCATATACATTAATGTTAGGAATCCAAGAAATAAAATAAAATGAATTTCACACTTGCTCATGTGTGAACTGCTTCCATAGTTATATGCAATGCTATAAAAAAAATCCAAGCTATCAGTTAATCCCCTAGAATCTAGCGATTTTTTTTGTTGTAGTAGCTTATTATGATTATCAAATGGACATGTTGCTTATTGAGAAGTAGACATCATAATAATTAGATATGACTCTAAAAACCAACATACAAATCAACCAGAAATTTGGTTACAACTTCCCATTTAGATTATTGTGACTGTGTTAAATAATCTGACATGTGTGCCTATATGCTGTAAATAATTTTTTGCTAATTACTATTTAGGTCTCATTTGTCATTGTTATGGTTTATGTTAAAATAACTTTTTGCAAATAACTAGATCTTAATTTTATGCTTTGTGGTACTCATAACTATTCGTCTTCATCAAAATGTTATTTGCCAACTTATTTGACCTCCAGGGATGATCCTAATCCTGATCTTGATAAGATGTTAAAGGAGAGAGTTCGATGGCGTGATCCCATGGCACATCTGGTCAAGGTATATTTTTTATCTAGAGTTTGGAGTGTACATTTTTATTAGTAGTACAGTTACTATCAATTCTTTACTATATAATCACTCATCTCTTTATATGTTATAGTAGAAGAATTCAGAAACAACATTAGAAGATCTTGGTGAGAATGAAGCAATGAAGGAATCTGGATTCATTATCCCTCAGATGATTCCGGCTCACAGCTGGCTTAAACGAGGAGTAGATTGTCCTCCAAATCGTTATGGAATCAAACCTGGTCGGCATTGGGATGGAGTGGACCGCAGCAATGGTATGTTGGTTTAGTCTCTTAATTTTCAGATCCTTTAATCTTTCTCTCTTTCTCATATCTTGCGACTGACTGATCTTTGGTTTGGTTTTCCTGGTAATTGAAGGGTTTGAGAAGGACATGTACAAGAGACAGAATGAGAAGCAAGCCTCCGAGAGAGAGGCATACCTGTGGTCGGTCTCCGACATGTGAAGTCCTTTCTGTGGTTTTCTTTTTGGGAGTGTGTGATAGAGAAGCAGCAGGGTGGCAGAGGAAGGCACGAGAGTGGTGGCAGAGGCCGATGGTGAGCCTTCGTTTGGCGATGGACGCAGCCAAGGCCGTCCCTAGCGAGCCAAATTTGGCTCAGCTCCATTTGAATTTAAGTCAAATTTGGCTTAATGCATTGTTTTGTTGTGCTTGCTCGGAAGCATATCCATCAACCCATCATCTGATGAGCAATTTATTGTCATTGTATCTGTTGTAGCTCAAAACATGGAAATATGACCATGAAGTAGATAACGGCTCATCTGAATCTCTTACAATTGTATTTGTGCATATTTATCATATCTATCTGACAACATCCTTATCTTGCTAGAGAGATTTACATATATGTTCTTGCTTGAAGCACCCTGAATGACTTATAGTTGGTCGGGTTCCATTTTACATTCTTCCCATGTATAATTTTCCCTATCTATGCGCAGCTTGAAAATCATGATGTCACACTAGAAGCTGCTGCATGGCCTGAGTTATTTGTGGACAGTACATTGCTCTTGATGTAACTTGTCTAAGTGATTCTGGCTTGTGATACCATTTTGGTTTACACAAAAATGATGGAGAACCTCAGCCTCTGAATCCTCCTCCTGGTGACATTCCCCTGGCTCTTTATCCTGGACTATGTGCTGAAGCTGCTTTTTCTTATGAGAAGAGAGGGAAACCAAAAAGGCTGATAAAACAAGAAAATCAGTTGAAGAACTTGATGAATACTCCTATGATGTGCATCTTGGAGAACCCCATGCAACAATATCATAGGTGCTGGCATGTTTGGTTCCTTATTGTACGCACTTCAGTTTGGGGAGTTAAGAAGGATTTTATTGATCTTGCTAGAATAGACGCTAACTTTGACATTCATTCAGAATAGTCATTTATCATAGGTGCTGCTTATCTGATCTCTGACGTTGTCAAATGACGAGTAGACCGAGAAATCGATTTTCCCAAAGTTAAATCTAACCCTTCAACAACAAGTATATGCATCTGTGCAGTCTCAAATACTAACCGTATCATCATACAAATTTTGACTCTCTCTTCTATATATGCCTCTGGAATATTTTTAAAGGCAAATGTGCTTTCATAGTTGACATATAGCCACCAAAAGTCTTAAACATTGGGTTATAGTTAATTAGATAACTGAAGTAACTACTACCATAATTGACGTATAGCATGCATGTTTACATAATTTATCCTATTTTGCTTTTCAGTGATTTTAAGTCTGCTAAAATTATTTTGTTGTAGATCAATAATTTATGTACAATGTAACAGCTTCCTGTCTGAACGATTAGTTTAGAGAATTCTTCAACCTTGCAAACTATTTTTCTCAACTTTTTTTTCCTCCTCTTTTATTTGTTGTTGTTGTTGTTGAAGAATGAATCCGGCACATGGGTGGACTTGTACAAGCAGGTTGCAGGAAGCATCTGCTACTCTACTATGTTCTTTAATATTAAATTATGAATCTTAAACTAAATAAATTTTGATTCTTATTATACATATTTGGTGGTAAAAGACATTCACTCATCTCAACATTTCCGACCATCCGTCCCTAAGCTAACATGGAAGAGGATGTTTATTATACATACTTGAATTGCCCGGAAGAACCAATACCTACATGTATATTTAAAAAGATAAATTTATGATTCTTTAATTGTATGATTAGTTATTAAATCTTCTTTGAGGCTTGAACAAATCATAAACGGCAAAAATAAAATGACAGTAACTGGTCGCTTCTCTTTTTATTTCAAAATAAGTTCAGAACATCCAACTGTATATTTTATCCAAGAATATTTTTACTTAGCATCGTGTAACACATAATATAATAATATTACTTAGTATTGAAATAACTACTCACTACTTAGTAGTTTAGAGTAGCTTCTACCTTTTATGACTAAACCCTAAATATTAAAATGTTGAATTCTAAATCTTAATTTCAGAATATTTTTATATCAAAATACTATTTATCAAATCACCAAAATCCTAAACTTTGAACTTATCAAAATTATTGAAATTTCATCAAAATTATTTTAAATTATTAAAATTATTTTAAAAGAGTTACAATAATTATTTAATAATTTTTTCAATTATAATAGCATCAAATTGCCTTAAAATTGTAGCATAGGCGCTCAACTTCCTCCTCAACCTCTGTGCCTAAAAAATTTTGTTTACATTCACCGTATGCAAACTTTTACCTAGTTGTCCTCGATTTTTTTTAAAAAAAGTCTAAAACGGGGTATACTTTCTCTTAAATTTAACATTTAAATTAGAATCAAGTATATTTTATATCAAATTGAGCATGACTCATTTTTTTCTAACCAATTGATTGAGAGCTCATACTAGAGGTGTCAATTCCGGTTGCAATTTTTTTTAACTCTTAACCTGAACCCAAACCTGACCCGAACCCGAACTCGACCCCAACTCGAACCCGAACCCGAACTCAATTCGAAACCCCTCAACCCGAACCCAAATTCGACTAACCCGACCAACCCAAACCCGACAACCTGTATAACCCAATCCAAAATAATTTTTTTTTGTTATTTTTTTTAATAATTATTCAATTTTATCTCAATACTTCATTATTATTATTATTATACTAACATTGATATTAATATACATTA
>JBBPFQ010000009.1:4792348-4808987 GCA_037974815.1 Kaempferia elegans
GGAATTAGTATATATATACATATATATAACTGACACTTTAACTTATTAACACTTGAACTAATAATAAGATGACACTTAAGCACTATTTGTGCAAGGTATAGTATATATAGTTTCAGTACTATTATCGACATACTTGTTTACATTCCGGAATTACCAATTTGTTCATCATTGAGTAAGACGAATCATCGACAGTGTTATTTAATGTTGAGTGTAGGGCATAACAACCTTTTCATCTGGGTTTCAGACCAGCACTGGCGAATTTAACTTAGGCAATTTCATGGCTATTGGTTAATATAATTTTAACCATAGTTTTAAAATATGAATGGTGTTTATTAAACAGATAAACAGATAAATAACTTACACAGCCTAGTCAAGAAAAGGTGACGAAATTAGAAAGCTTTCACTGTGATTAAGTAGTATCTGGCTTATAGTTGTAAGTATTGGCATGTTATATTGATTAGGAATTTGTATTGGCAATTTTCTCCAATTGCAGTGCTCTTATTTGTCAAATCTTTATCTGTGCAATTATACAAGAATGTTCTTGTCATGAAACCAGGTAATTGCTTTGAGATCTCCACATCTTTTGGATTTTCATGAAGATTTTGGAAGCTGCATCAAAGGTTCATCTTGGTTTTGCCGTTTCTGTTGATGTTCAGCTTGAAGGAGATTTGCTTACAGTTTCTCTATGCAGATTCAATTGAAATCTTTAGCTGAAGACATGCAGGCTATCTTCAAGGGTTTAGAGAAGCTTGGGTTAGAACTGAATGTATCTGAAACTGATGGCCCTGTCTCAGAAATCTTCCGAAAAGTACGCCATCCTTACAGCTTCTTATTTTTGTACTTATGTGATCAATCTGGTGAAGTTATTCACGTACCTTTAAATGTCTAAAACCCATCTTATTTTCTACAATTTTACAGTTAAATCATATAATAACTTTCTGGTTAAGTATATAGATCTTGCAGTGCACGAGAACTCTTACATTTTTTGTGAAAACTGCTCTGTTTAACATGTTCTTATCATAATTGCTCATGACTTCTAAATAGACATGAAGTGTAGGTCTGGATTATCGGAAAAATTTTACCAAATTGGAAAGGAATTTTTTTTTTGTCAAGTAATGTTGTCTCGTGCCAGTATAAGTTGGGAAAATGGAAATTTTATGATGTTATTATGCTAATATGCTGATTTAATTGGTTGATGAAATAAGCAAATTCAATTTCCTTTCCCTCTCTTTTGAAGTGAAAGGCTGACTATTATGTTAAGAACTGAAACATTTAGCCTGAGTATGATGCTTTGCTTTTAATTGCTATATATAAGGAAATAAGTATAATAACTAATTGCTGAAGCTGTTTTTTTTTCTGTGACATTCTTATCTGCACTTACTATGAAAATGACTATTACTATGACAGAAACTGAAGAACTTAGTTTGACTATGATTTTCATACAGTAACACAAATAATCACTAATTGTTGAATGTTAATTTTGAGTTCTTGCATTCAAAAAATAAAGTGGAATTTGTTCCAATAGTAGATAATCCAGCAGAAAACTTGATTAGTAGCATTAAGCAAGGGGCTCTCAATTGAACTTGAAGACCAAAAAATATGTTGTCTTCCAGTTTGTAATATATTTTTTCACTCTTCTAGGTTTAAGTTTGAAATTTTGGTCTTGCCTACAATACAGTCACTAAAAATGCTGAATTCAAGTATCCTTTTTTGTTTGGTTGTATTGATTACTTACAAATTTATTGCTCCCTCTCTTTTCATATTTGAGCTCACCAACAATTCCACACAAACACACCAGTAATTGTATGTTATGTGTACATGATTCTTACACTCTGTAGCGATTATTATTTTATGCTAGTGTTTGATGTGGTACCATTTTATTAGCTAGCCTTTCCTGATCTGAACATATCTCTGTTCTTGCTTGTCAAATTTATCTACTCATCAATTTTCTCATCATTAGACCTTGAAGGGATTTATTGTTGTTGCTGGAGCTGAGGTACAATCATTAATGGTACTCTACACTGCAGCCGTAGGTGCCAGTTAGTCACCTGTAAATATTACTGAGCTTTAATTTCTATCATGCAGCGTATCCGTTTAACATGTTTGAGCGTTGACAGGGTAGACATGCAGATGCCCTTGCCCTATATTTTGGTGAAGATCCTGCACGATGTCCCTTTGAACAATGTTTTTAGCTACTTAATTTACTGTTTCATCAATTAGATAGGTAGAGAGTCCCTCTTTCAAAGCACCAATATGCATATCTGTATGCATGACAGCTTATTCAGATGCATTATTTAGCTATATGGGTATAGAAGTATGGTTTACACAATGTCTATGTTGACTGTGTCAGTATTTTGGGGAATAAAAAGGTTTAATTGCACAAGAACCTGCACAACCCTATTGATATTGCTTGTACATCTATTTTTCTGGATCAACTTTGACTGTGTTTTACTTTTAACTTAGTGGTGACAAACTCAATGTGCTGTTTGTTACATTGGTTCATTTGCAACCAATAGCTTCATGTTGATCCTCACAAAAAATTGACATTGCTCAGTTCTATAGAAAAACTAGAATCCCAGATTAAAGATAACTTAGAAAGGTACTGATAGGTATGCCTAGAGGAGTTTTTTGATGTGTCCATCCCTGATTCTGGATAATTTCAGTCATGTGGTACACAAATTGATGTTGGAAATGCAATACATAAAATATATATGCTATAAAAGCTGTTAACATGGTATGCATTGAAAGATGGTCAATGTTTTTTGGCTTAAGGGATAAATTTGCACAGAACCATATTGTTTAGTTCTTAACCACTTTGTTGCCCAAATGTTTGAATTATGAAAAGATGGGTGAATTGATGTACCTACTTCTTACTTAACGAGCATAATCAAATTTTTTGTGTGTGTGCAGTTATCTCTACACTTTCGAACTTTGTATCAATGTTCGGCAAAGCACATCAGGATAAGTGCAAGCAAGCTGAACTTGATATGGAGGAGGCCTTTGGCATTCATGTTCAGTATGGTGTACTAAATATATCTGCTTAATTTTCTGATACGACAAAAGTAGGGAATTAGAATTAACTAGTAAGCATTCTTCATTTTATTTTTATTTTTAGTAATTCAGCTGTCTAGCTCTTTGAACGGATTAATTTTGAAAGTAATTCAGCCACTTCCTAAATCTAGGAAACATAAATGGGTCCGACAACCAGCACCATGCGTGTTTCGAATCACCATGGGCGTATGAGGTGCTCGGCATGAGTTTCGAACCCTTGTTGCATGGAGAACTCATTCTACCTTTTACTATCACACCGTGCCCAGGAGGCAATCCTCTTCATCCTTTTATGATATTCTTCTATCTCTCATTTAAGTGCTTTTTAGATTGAATTGAAGCGTGCCAATAACACTGAAATCATGCTGACAATGGTCAAGATGCAACTCCCTGAGGTCTTTGGGATTGTGCTGTGCAAGGCTTTTCTGACCTTTTTATGATATGAAAAAAGAGTCGAGAAATGTAATAATGAAACAATAACAAACAATAGTAAGGGTGTCTCTCTTTTACATTCCGATGGAATTTATTTTATTTTATTTTATTTTTTGTAAATAGAACCAACTCAAATAAAAAAAATCATAAATCTGTTTGTTTGAAGCGAACTGAATTGATTTTTTAGAAAGCCTTCCTTTCCAACTCGATCAGGATTGGCAATCTTGGACTTCTGTGTGGCACTTCCGAGATTGAACCATCGGCAATGGCAAGTAGTTCTTTCATCCTTCAGATGATCAATCACGGTTCGATTCTTATTGTCCCCGCGAACATAGCCGAGTTAGTACTCGAGTGGTAGATTGTAGATACATAACTAGATAGGTAGGTACCCACGGTGTCATTTGTTCAGCTGGAGTGTAAGCATGAAAAAAATCTAATCATTTTTTTTTTTTTTGGTTAAGATTTAATGGCAATCTGTGAATAATTCTCCGGATTCACAAATTTAGGAAGAAAAAAGATATTATTGCTGCAAAAATTACGGCGAATGTGTCCACAGATTCATGATCGCCTTATAACTTTTCGAGCACGAAGACAAACCAATCTAAAAGTTTTGACTTTTTGCCAATGAATCTGCTCGTTAAATTACCACTATCTCACGTTTGGGCGGTAAATGAGCCAAGCCAAATCAAACTTTAGATTATTTGCTTATTTGACAAGTAACTAAGTTTTTAAAATGATTATTCAATCTTGATTTGATTTATTTTTTATAAGCTTGAGCTTGTTTGAAGGTTGACTTGCGTTTGATTCGTTTAGATGTTATCGAACTCTCAATTCAAGCTTAGCTTGAGCTTTGTTCGAACTTAATCCGTTTAAATGTTATTGAACTCTCAATTCAAATTTGTTTAATGATTTAAAATTTTTACTTACTTGATTGATTATTGAGTTTGATAATTTAAAATTACTTATTTATTTTATTTTATTTTTTAGCATGTTGAAATTTTTTTTATTATTGAACGTGTTCACGAATGTTGTTCACGAATGTTAACGAAATGAACACATATGTATTCAAGCTTGTTTATTTAGTTTACTGAGTTGTTTATTGAATTGATCTTGTGTATATTGAACGAACATAGATAAACTTTTACAAAATCAAATATCAAATTTGTTCATGAACGTTTGATTCATTTATAAGTTTATCTCATGTGATAGTTTTGAGTTTTTTTACTTTAATTTCAAAAAATAAAGATTAATTAATTGAGCAATATTTTGGTAATATTTACCAAAGCTATATTGAATCGACTAGATAGATACAATTTAATCAGAGTTTAGTGGATCCCTCACTACTAAATAGTAAATTGAGCCACAAACAAAAGCTGATTCGACCTAATCGCATTTAGAACTTGTCTAGACTTTAAACCATCATTTTAGGAACTTTAGTAAATTGAGGTGCTCATGTGGCGTGTAGCTACTAGAGCATGAAAATAAGAATATTAAATTTTTTAATCTGTAAAAATTTATGGTGATCTTCTAAAGCGAAACTTGAAGACGAGTGAAAAATAAATCTCTGTATTTATCATCGGCTAGAAGATAATAATGAACCTCCTCGGTAAATCCACAGACTAAATCTCCATTGCTTTGATGTTCTCCCTTTTAAGGTGAAAACCAATCTTACGTATCTGAAACCCCTCACTTTAACTCTGAGATAGCTCCTCTTGTAATTAAATTTTTTCCAAGAGCAAGTGGGTATTTTGTCCAAAAGGAACGTGGGCAATGTGGCACTTCGTACCGTGTGTATATGCCAGTTCAGATCCTCTGAACTATAATCACTGAACCATTTTTGGTCCAGTGTATAATATCCGTTAGATCGGAAGTAAGATTCAAGTAATGATCCCCTATTGATATGATCCAACGGGTATTGTACACTGGACCATGAATAATCCAGTGATTATAATTCAAAGGATTTGAACTCATGTATGTGATGTGTAGGATATACGTAATGAGAAATGATTTGCTCAAGGAAAAAATCTCAATGAAAAACTCAAGGATAGACTCATAATGTGATGATGCCCACAAAAAATGAAATGATGTGCTATAAATTTATGTATCTATCCCTGAGCTTTTGATATTTTTCTCTAAACGTATCATTACTCATACGTAATATCAATAGTGTTACTCATGTCAATATCTTTAATATCAATATATTTTCAAAGCAACCGAGCAATACTAAACCTTCAAAATAAGCATTGTTCTGATTTCTGATTTATTCAACCTTGCAACATACTAAAATTGAACTTTAAAAATCAGTGAAAATCAATATCATAGTATTTTAAAATTAGGGAGGTAATTCGAATATTACTAATTAATATCGAAGAAGATAGAAACCTGACTACTAATTAAGAATAGACTCTAGAGTCTAACATTTCAGGTACTAATCAACTAATAAACCTATCAAGCGGCTAGGTCAGGCAATATGAGTCCGTATTTTAGTTCGTATATAAGTACGCAATGAATACTTTAAATAATGCGATATTAATTAATAAACACACCGATTAATCGTGCTGGCGGACGATTACTCAATCGTGCGCCGTAACAAACACAGGCGGGCGGACACGTCGTCCTTGTCCATGGCACGTGATCTTTCCGCAGATGATTTTGTATGCGAGAAGTGGGATCATTCGTCCGATGGATCTTCACCGTAAATATCGACCGTCGATACTACTAAAACTAACGCCGTACTACACCCCCGTTCCGTTTTCTTTGCACAGTGTGGTTTTTTGTTTTCCCACTTGAGCTTCGTCGTCCTCGCGAACGGTAAAAAGAGGGGAAGGGAAAAGTTGAGCCCTTTTTGTCTCATAATTCGCTTCTCCTTCGGTCCCTCTTCGTCGCCTTGCTCCGGGTCGAAAGCCTTCCGATCGGTCTTCCTCGGCGGGGATTTTGCCCTCGAGGAGCTGCTCTGTGGACCGGCGCGAGGGTCCTGGCGGGGATCGGATTACCCTGCGCGAGCAAGGCGCGGGAGCTCGGCTTAGGGATTGGAGCGGTTGATTTGGGTTTGGATCCGGTAGTCGAAGCGGCGTCGGCCGCCGGTGGGAGCGCCGGCGGATGGCGTTGTTCAGGAGACTTTTCTACCGGAAGCCGCCGGATCGGCTGCTGGAGATCTCGGAGAGAGTCTACGGTAGGTCCTCACTTTTGACCTAACAGGTTGCTCGTCGGAGTGAGTTCGTTTTTGCGGTTGAATTGATAGTTAGACTGGCAATTTGAGAAATGCTAGTGGCTATCCTTCTTAATTAGGGGTTTCAAGGGGAGATGGTTTGTTGAACTTGCTCGAAAGTTCATTCTTGAACCTTTTAGGAAGAAGAAAAAAGGTTCTGAAGCGTAGCTGAATAGCTCGTATGTTCGTTGTCGCTTTTATGGTCTCTTGTCGTTGATTGTGTATCGCTTAAAACTACTTACTTGGGGAAGTAAAATGCAGCTAAAATGTTGCAAATCTTAGGTTCAATGTGTACTTTTGTAGTTTCCTATTTTAGCGGTTTCTAGTAGTCGTTGTCTTTTTGAATCATTGTGTTATTTCTACGGTTATCTACACTTCTTCGGTTTTATTTACTTTCATGAGTGCTCCTTCTGAAAGATCAAACTTCAAAAAAAAAAAAAAAAACTCTTTTTGCCTCTATGAATTTATTAAGAGATGTTTGAATTACATTGCTGCAGTTTTTGATTGCTGCTTCTCGACTGACACTCTTGGGGAACAAGAATACAGTGACTACCTGAATGGGATAGTTACCCAACTGAATGATTACTTCCCAGAACCCTCTTTCATGGTGTTTAATTTTAGAGAAGGTAATCAAAGGAGCCACATTTCAGACATTTTGTCTGATTATGGCATGACGGTCATGGATTATCCTGTTCAGTACGAAGGGTGTCCTCTTCTTCCGCTCGAGATGATCCACCACTTTTTGAAGTCGAGTGAGAGCTGGCTTTCATTGGAAGGGCAACATAATGTGTTGCTAATGCACTGTGAGAGAGGAGGTTGGCCGGTGCTTGCCTTCATGCTTGCTGGTTTGCTCCTTTACAGAAAGCAGTACAATGGAGAGCATAAGACTCTTGACATGGTGTATAGACAAGCCCCTAAAGAATTACTCCATCTTTTGTCCCCCTTAAATCCACAATCTTCTCACCTAAGATATCTTCAGTACATATCAAGACGAGGCAATGCATCAGAATGGCCTCCAAACGATATGCCTTTAACCTTGGAATCCTTGATTCTCAGGGTCATCCCTAATTGTGATGGGGAAGATGGTTGCAGACCAATGGTTCGCATCTATGGTCAAGATCCCTTAGCTCCTAAAAGGAATCCAAAGATCCTTTTTGCAACTTCTAAGACCAAAAAGCACATTCGACATCACAAACAGGTAATCTTCTTTCTCCCTTTCAGTATTATTGCCTTTTCATTCAACTTGTTGACTGACTGTATGCACAGGGGGAGGGGACTCCATTAAAGATAAACACCCGTTGTCGTGTTCAAGGAGATGTAGTTATTGAGTGCATTCATATTGATAAAGATTTAGAAGACGAGAAGATGATGTTCAGGGTGATGTTCAACACAGCTTTTGTCCAATCTAATACTCTGATCCTGTCTCGTGAGGAAATTGATGTTGTGTGGAATTCTGAGGAACATTTTCCTAGAGATTTCAAAGCTGAGGTTTGTTCTTATTTGTTTCTTGTGCATACTTGTTCCTCCTAGGCACTCAAGTTTTACACACATTATGCTTGATCTAGGTGATATTTTCAGACTTTGATGCTTATGAATCTGATTCAAGTTCGGAAACATTGGTCGAAGATGGTAATGAAACAGAAGGTAATTTCACTGAGGCCGAGGAGTTTTTTGAGGCAGAGGAAATTTTTACTAATGCAGACTGGCATAATGCAAATCGAGATTCTGAAGCAGCTGCAACTAAAAGTGGAACTTCCATAACTAGTGGGAATACTACATCAGAAACACATAGTTTAACTGGTGGAGCAAGAAATAGATCTGAGCGAAGCAAAGATCAAGAGAATTCAAATACAAGGGGTTCCAATGAATTAGCAGGTGCAGTTGCAGAAATTACAATGACAAAAACTACTAGTGTGCCAGGTCCAGCTGAGGCCCATTCCAAATTTGGCAAATCTGACCGTGATGATGATTTTGTCACAGAGAAATCAGTTACTTCAGAATATGTGGTTCATATTGAAGAGAAGGGTGTCATAAAAAGCAGCACAAGGCAACAAAAGTTCAAAGGAGTTGCTTCATTTTCCGAAGAGAAGAATTTTAATAATATTAATAAGCTTAAGGTTGATTCTGAAGGTGTGCCAATGAAGGCTACCAGTCTTATCTATAAGAATCCAAGTCAGGACAAAATTAATCATGAAAGAGGGACCGAGTATATCAGACATCCAGATAAATTCGAACCTTATACCGTAAGTACATTAAGAACCCCACAAGAGACAATGACTAAATTTGCTACTATCTCTAGCATTATTGATGGTAAAATTATCAGTGAAAATTCCATATCTCTGGAGGACACCTTTCCTTGTCATGAGAAGAACATAGTAGAAGTCAATGAAATCAAACATGTGGTGAAGGAAATTGTTGCAGTTGATGTCGAAGAGATGAATATAGTTGAAACCTGCAAGGATGATCACGATGCAGATAACCAAATTATTGAAAAGACAACAACCTCATGTAATATGATTTCTACGAAAGAAATTGCAACTGATGTAGAAGCTTTATCAGAAAAAATTGACTCAAAATTTTATCAAGAGAATGTTACCATGAGAAACCTGGTTGACAATGGTTGCAATCAAGAGGGACAAAATATGGCAAGAGAACTGAAGTTTAAACCAAAAAAGGAAACAGAAAGTTCTGTTACTGAAGAGAAGACAGAGACCAAGGCCCTTATTCAGAAGACAAAAAATAATGAGCAAAAACAGACTTCAGAAGTATATCTGCATTCGACAATGGAGAAATCATTAACAAGCACAACACAACCTGACTCTCCAGTAGGTAAACCAATTGGCAAGAAACAGGACTCTTTTGTTGGTCCAAAGAAATCTACAAATCCCAAAACAATTGTTAGGTGGATCTCACCAAAGAAAGACTCCAATGCTACTTCATTCTATATTCCACCCCATCCTCCATCTAGATATAACAGTGCACCTCCTGCTCTGGCCATCTCTGCAGCTCAAGGTAATAAAACTGGTCAAATTTCAGATGCATATCAAATTTGTTTGGACAAAGCTGCATCTTCCCTGCATTATCAGATCAATCTTTTGCAGGTCCAGTGTTGCCTTCAATTGAGGAAGTACCTCAATCTTCTTCAGCATCGGGCATTCTACCTGCATCTGGAAATCCACCTCCCAAGTTGCAAGCTCACAATATTTCACCTCTGCTGCCACCCTCACCTCCTACCTCACTCCCATGCCCATCAATTTCATTTCCTACTCCAATGACAGAAACTGTTGATATTATATCTACTTCCTCACCATTTCATTCATTGCCTCCACTGCCGCCACGGCCGCCACCGCCACTGCCTCCACCAACACCATTTTCCCCATTTGGAATCTCATATGGATCTTTTCAATTATCCTCTCAAACTTCTCCTTCAATAATCAATGTTTCTCATACAAAAGTTCCGCCGCCGCCGCCGCCGCCGCCGCCACCACCACCTCCTCCTCCTCCTCCATCTAGTAAAATTGACTCCGATGCTACACAGTCGGAAACATCCACTAGATATTTGTCATCCCCACCGATCAATCCTCCTCCTCCTCCTCCTCCTCCTCCTCCTCCTCCACCACCACCACCACCACCACCTCCCTCCTCAACAATATCACACAATAGTCCAGCTCCTCCTCCCTCTCCCCCACCACCACCTCCATTGTCTAATGCTTATGCTAAAGCTCCTTCAATGGCACCTCCTCCCCCGCCACCACCTCCTTTGCCTTTCTCAAGCTCTTCAAAGTTTCCTAGTAGTTCTAGTCTTATGTCGCCGCCTCCGACACTTGTGATTCTTGCACCACCACCGCCGCCACCGCCACCACCGCCGCCACCATTAGCACATAATAATGTTTCTTGCTCACCTTTGCCTCCACCTCTTCTTAATCCGCGTGGTGCTCCTCCATCACCACCTCCTCCTCCACCACCACCTCCTTCTAACCCACGTGGTGCTCCACCGCCACCGCCACCTCCACCTCCACCTCCTAATCAACATGGTGTTTCTCCTCCTCCACCACCGCCACCTCCTAATCTACGGGGTGCTCCTCCACCACCTCCTCCTAATTCACGTGGTGCTCCTCCTCCTACACTACCTCCTCCACCTCCTCCACCTCCTCCTCCTCCTCTTCCTCCTCCTCTTAATCCACAACATGTTCCTAACCCACATGGTGCTCCGTCGCGTCTGCCTCCGCCGCCGCCTCCTCCTCCAACTAATCAACGTGGTGCTCCTCCTCCACCTCCTCCACCACCTATTGGGCCACGTGGTATTGCTCCACCTCCGCCCCCTCCTCCAGGTCCACGAATTAGTGCTCCTACTCCACCACCACCACCACCACCACCAGGCACCCGTGCACCTCCTCCACCCCCTCCAGGACCACGTGGTGGTCCTCCTCCTCCTCCTCCTCCCGGTCCACGTGGAGGTGCACCTCCTCCACCTGCCCCACCTAGGGCACCAGGTGCACCACCACCTCCACCAGCCAATGGTCAAGTTGATGCGAGAGGAGCATTGCCAAATGGAGGAAGAGGTCGCGGACTCACACGTTCTACAGCCTCAAATGCAACATGTTTGGCACCCCGTAGGTCATCGCTGAAGCCATTGCACTGGGTGAAAGTAACAAGAGCTGTTCAAGGAAGTTTATGGGCTGAGCTACAAAGATCTGGTGATGCTTCAAGGTTGCAAAAGTGCTTAAATTCTGTATTTTCTATGGGGGCCTGTTGTTTTTGTTGCTCTAGTATATCTCATTTTGCTCAACTGTCTACATGGATGCAGTGCTTCAGAATTTGATGTGTCAGAACTTGAAAGTCTCTTCTCTACTGTAGTTCCAAAAGCAGATGATAGCTCGAAATCTGATGGACGTCGTAAATCTGTTGGATCGAAATTAGATAAAGTCCATCTAGTAAGTTATCAATACCTTTCACTTGGTAGATACACTTGAGTTCTCCACTTTGTGGAATTATTGCATCTAATTCCATGTTAACTTTGAAAATGTTATTGAATAAAATAATTTTACTTAAGAATCATTTACGTTGTGTATTTTTTTTTTTGGGTTCAGCGTTCGTTTTTTTATGCGTTTTGTATTTATCTAACCACGGAAACTAGAGAGAGTCATTTAGCATAAAAGAAGCCATATTAGTTCCAACTATTTAGAGCTCTAAGGACCTCATTCCTCCATTTAACTTTATGAAAGGTTATAACTAGATGACTTTTGGAGCAATCTCCCAGTGCACCCTTTGCATATTGCCTTGAAGGCCAATCTCTTGACTTACGGGTAAGCCTTATTATAACTACGTCTAAGTTCCATGCTGATAAGGTTTTGTTGTTTTTCAAAAAGTGGCTATTACATAATTATCAGCCTTTTGCATTCAGGTTCAGTGTGGTGTAGTAAATATATCTGCTTAATTTTCTGACATGACAAAAGTATGGAATTATATTTAACTAGTAAGTCCTCTTCATCCTTTTATGATATTCTTCTAACTAGTGTCTCTCATTTAATTGCTTTTTTAGATTGAACTGAGGCGTGCCAATAACACTGAAATCATGCTGACAAAGGTCAAGATGCCACTCCCTGATATGATGGTAAGTTTCTATAATTGTTTTCATAGTTATTTATTATCATTCCTTTCTTTCTTGTTTAATTTGTCATTGATATGGCTCCACTTATCACACTTGAGTATTATATCCGTTGCTTCTAATCATAAAGTTGTATCTAGTGGGCTTAATTCAATTGCACTATTCAGATTGCTTCTAGGTTTTGATTATCAAAGTAGCCATAGTATTTTGTTTGGTTTTACACTATTAGATACAAATGTTTCTCTATGGAACTAATATCTAGATGGAGTGACTATAGTACCACATTTATTTATAGGAAAAAGAAACATCTTTGTCATCTCTCTTGGATATAACTTATAGTTCAAAATTAGATTTTGAAAATTATTAGGATCAAAGTGTCAAATATCATTTTGTGCCTGTCATTTTGCCCACTGACTGATCCATGAAACAAGAAGAGACCAAGAAAACCCCTTGCCAATCTTCCATGAGTAGTATGGTTTTTGAAATAACAAACAAAACAGACAACTACCCTTCCATGATGACGGCGATGCACAAGAGGGGAAGCTTTGAGGCACATGAGTAATTCGCAAGCAAGCATCGTGAGGTTGACAAAGTCTTCCACAAGCGACATAACCTTAGGAAATAGCGAACAACCTGAGTGATCATTCCACGTTGTCAATGACACATTGGAGCGGAAACCTGAAGCACATGAGCCTTTAGTGACTATTGCAAGGTTGGTTCAAATCTTCCACAAGCAACATGACCTTCAAGAACAACAGATAACATGAGTGACCTCTCGTGGTGTTCAACACACCCAACCATACCTATCAACAAACTGAATCTTATTCCTCGATCTCTCCTCCTACTTGTCTAGTATTCGGCACACCGTTCGGTGCCCGCGGTGTGTTGGATCTCCTTCTTCCTAGATATCATTATTTTACTAGATAACAATTATTTGAAGAGTAATATACATGCTAAACTAATAAATATTATGTATACTTAGAATAAAATATATATATTTATATTATAATAGTTTAATGTAACAACATATGCAAAGAGTTAATATAGTATAAATGAATGTGTTAAGATTATTGAAGTTATAAGAAAGGATAAAATTAAAAAAAAAAATACTAATACAAGAGCAATCTATGCAGCTTAATAGATGATATAACGTGAGAAGTAGGTTAAGATTGTATGCACATATTCAAAGGTAAGCAATAGATTCTAGAATCAGAAACTTAAGTTTTTTGGAATGGGAAGTGCAAGAGGCATAATAGGTGATCAAAGATAAAAATAGTTCATGTAGTATAAAATGATTTAATTGTTTTGAATATTAGTGGCTATGTAATCTTGTTTAGAGCTCAAAAAATATGTAGTCTTGTTTTGAGCTCAAATAGGAGTAAGATTATATTAACTACAATAATATATAATTCAATATTAAACTATAAAATTTTTAATGCACTAAAATTTTTAGATTATTATCATATTATATAATGTTAATAATATTGTTGCAATAATTTATATATTATATATTTAATTGTAATATCATACAATTAAAATTTGAATCAAAAATGAAAAAAAAAATTGCCTGGCCAAATTGTAATAAGTTGAAAACTAATTGTATGAACACATATAATCTCATATGCACAGAACCATCCACTATTATAACACAATATTATTACGCTGTTATATTTTTTATAAGGAAAAAGAAGGGAAACAAGTGGGTAGTCAATTGTATTAAACATATTTTAGGTACAGTTATAGACTACACTGTATAGCGAACTTCCTTTCCCTGTCAATTTTAAGTGTTAGCTGCCCAGAATAAAGACCTCTTGAACATTTTCAGTTGGTTCTTTTAGCTGACTGCTCCTTTTATTGATCAGAGTACTTAAATAGTTTACATACAGGTGTAGTGTAGTGGGTATGTTCAGAAAACTCACTGTCAATCTTAAGAGTTAGTCACTCCAAAATAATTACCTCTTGAACATATCAGTTAGTTTAGCTTTCCTAAAGATCTTTCCCTTCTGTTCAAAGGAGTCAATGTCAATCTCGGCCTGATTCCTCTTGTTATGTTTGCTCTTTTCTCGGATGGTAAGTGTACCATTAAAGCCTCTCCGTTAAATGTGGGGAATGGTTAATTCCCTGGAAAAAAAATCTTTGCTAGCTTAAGGCAGTGATTTGAAAAAGGAACAAATCCATTTCACCCCATGGAAGGCCCAATAATGTTTTTTCATGGCAAAGGTTTGTTGGCTGAACACAGAAATAGAAATATAAGTCAATATATCAATGTTATTCGTTGAGTTGGATTGTTAAACTTGCCTCTAATGCTACTGTTGCTCCCTCAGAGTGCTGCTCTGGCATTGGATGATTCTATTTTAGATGTTGACCAAGTGGAGAATCTCATCAAATTTTGTCCAACCAAAGAGGAAATGGAGCTCCTGAAGGTGCATCTTTTGTTCCTTTTGATCTTAAGTTTGTTAATTTTTGAATCTCTGAGTTTTCCAAAAAAAATTCTGGTTTTGATTCTGTAGGGTTATACAGGTGACAAGGAAAAACTTGGCAAATGTGAGCAGGTAAACTATGAACCGTTTGTCTGCAATGTTTGCATAATTTAGATAGTTTGGCAGCTGTAAACTGGTATATCTGAAGTTATTGAAGTGTTTTTCTTAATTTGCACTAGATTGATAGTGAGAGCTTTTTCTAATGACAAAAAGTCGCAACTTGTACAGGATTTTTCTTATTTGTGGATGCATATCCTTTGATCCATGGATCCTAATGAAAAAAAGCAGCTTACTATCCTTTGATATATAGTAGAGTGTAGACCCATCCACGTGTTTGATGGCTTGCCATCCACCTATTGATTGCAATCATTGTTTCTAGAATGATAATTAATTGTTGATAGAGTAGAATGATAATTAACTATTGATGGCAACCATTGATAATTAAATGCTAATAAAATCCATGTGTTGATGGCAGATATTAATTCATGCGTTAATAAATTAACTGTCAGTATCATTTCTATTTTAAAATCATCTAGAATGATAATCTTTTAGTTAGATCTATCATTGATTATTTATTCACCTGTGATATAATATATAATCATTGATTTCTTATTGGTTTTGATGCAGTTGAGATATTATTGGGATAATTTTACAGACAGAGAAATGAAAAAGGTATGGAATGAAAATTCAAGTGAGAGATACAGGGCATCCATTCATTTGGCTAAGAAAGCAGCATTATTATCTGCACAAGAAGATTTAGGAAGGGAACCAAATATATTAGATATGATAGGTAGAGGACCTGATTGGATTGAAGCAAATATATGGAATGACTTGGTTAAAACTCATTGGAATAAAGAGGATCACAAGATCAAATGTGAAATTGCACGTAAGAATAAAATGACAGCAAAGGATGGGTCTACTACCAAACACACTGGGGGTTCAATTTCTTTTGGAGCACACCGTGAGAAAATGGTAAACTTTCTTTTCTAACATGTTTATTCGAATAATTTGCACATCTCATAAATTTATTAAAATTTTTGACATTTACATATAAATTCAATGTATCTCGTTTGTTCTATTTTATGTTGACATATATTATGTATGATTGTAGAAAAAATAATTGGGACGAGATGTGGATGAATTTGAGGTTTTTGAATGAATGCATAAAAGAAAGCAAAGTACTCGAGAGTTTGTGGATAACAAATCAGCTCGAGTTAGTGTAAGTCAACATAATTAATTATTCATTAATTTTATATTATCTTGTTTTCAATCGTACTTGTTTGTTTTTATATTTGTTAAACTAATATAAGATGTTGTAATATTGACAGGAACAATATAAAGAGAGACAAAATGTTGATGATCAGTCTAATCAACCTTCATTCAATCTCAAATCATGGTGTGATGTGGTGGGAGACCTATGTAAGGGGAGGATGTACGGATTTGGACGCAATCAACACTTTAGAAGATCATATATACAATGGAAGTTCTAATGAAATATGCTCCGATGAGAAGAACAAGAAATTATCTCAAGAAATTGAAGATATGCATGCTACTACCAAGAGGATGGAGGAAACAATTATTCAAAGCAAAAATAAATTGGAACTCGTTATTAAAGAAAGTAGACAAAGGGAAAAACAACTTATCGAGGAAGGCAGACAAAGAGAAGAAAATCTAAAAGAGATGGTTCGTAAAATAATTCAAGAAGCGGGATATACAAATCATTTATATCCAGGAGGATCTGGTCCCCGTGAGTGTCGTGATAAGAGAAATAAAAATTAAATTAATTAATAGTTTAATGTATTTAATTAGATGATATGTGAATATTTCTTTATTTTAATATTAATTGTATGATACTTTTGCATT
>JBBPFQ010000009.1:4951609-4971914 GCA_037974815.1 Kaempferia elegans
GAATAGGAATACGATTGAAAAAAAATGGATTCTCTTCCCTTCCCTTCCGGTAAGAAAATCTTTATTTTCATAAATAAGGATGGTTAAAACTTATCAATCTCTTGCTTTCGGTCACTCCCTTCCAAATAAAGTTTAAAATTCTTATTTTCCTTATTTACCCTTCCTCCCCCCTTACCTCACCTTCTCCCAAACAAACCCTAAAGCTCCTGTATGAAACCTCGTGTATATATAAGACCCCGAAGAAGCTCTGATATGATAAAGAATATAGAAACAATAAAAATATAAACGGGGGAAAGAAAAATGCTTTGTGCAGGTATATCCATCTACATGTGTTAAATCACGAGTGTTTTTCTAACAGGTTTTGCTAATGTTTTTGCAGGAAAAGGATCATGGCCTGAGCTGGTCGGAGTTGATGGCGAGGAAGCTACCGCCGTCATCATATCGGAGAACCCAAGAGTGACACCAAGGATTGTGGAAATGGGATCATTTGTGATCCAAAACTTCCGGTGCGATAGGGTTTGGGTTTGGGTGGATAAGCAGGGGAAGGTTGCAAGGGTGCCAATTATTGGATGAATGTGTGCAATACGTACAAGGTGTAGTATTTTACCACCTTCAATAAATACAAAGGACTTGTGAAACAAACATGTTTGTAATAGTTGGGTGATTTCTGATGCAACTACTGATATCAAAGATATGGTTGATATAATTTGAAACCATGAGATAGCACAAAATGATGACAATCAACTTGAAACATGAACAAGAGATAAATCGTCTAACATAATGCATAATTGTTCTCTCAGCGAGAGTTTTCTTATTCGTCGCAAAACAGTCACGGTGGGTTCCTTTATTAGAATTATTCAGTATCAATGCTGCAATTTACCAGCATCCCGATTACCTTCTCAAACACCCCAGTCACCTTCTTCTCCAGAACCTGGATCGTAGAGAGGCATGTTCAGAGCTCCCTCAGCCTCAGACAAAAAACCTGCAGCCATTAAATTCTCGGCTTCATTGTTGCTGCCAGCGTTGGCAAAACTGGGTGCGCTCATCATTCCATAATTTTCCATGGGATGGCCACCGAGCAATGCTGCTTGTTGCATCTCAGTCTGACAAATCTGGGGCTGGCACATTGGATCATAGGGGAGCAGCAGTGGCTGAGCCGGTTGAGCCTGCGCAACCTGGCCATAGAGAAGCATGGGATTGTAGAGCTGGGGAATCGGCATCTGATCCGGCAGCACTGCAGGTGGAGCAAACACCAGGATCTGGGGGCTCATCTGTTGAGCTTGTTGAATTTTCATGATCTGGTACCCTTGTTGCGGCATGACTGCAGCAGGAACAGTGTGTTGAGGTTGAATCACTTGTAGTGGTTGTTGCACCGCAGAGTTATTGGCAGAATAGAATTGAGGTTCCAGTTGCAGGTACATGTTGGAAGTATGCTGTTGGGAAAAAAGGACATTAAATCATGCACGAGTCTTATTAGAATTTTGTCTTGTGTTTCTTAGGACACATCCAAACAAATAGCATCAAAGAAGGAAAATAAACATTGGGAAAATTAACCGTTCGTGTGCACAGAATAAGCTTAGTGAGAAGGAAGAAGGAATAAGTAATAATCTGTGTTATTAAAAGTATTCATCTCTGATCCATACCTGAGCTTCTACCAAACGTTGATTATCTGCGATAGCAGTGAGGAACTCGAGGTTTTGTTGTAGCCTATCGAGGTTCCTGCATAAATTTACATACAAGGAAAATAAAAATGGAAACATAATCTTTTCCTTCGTAGTGTAGCAGAGCAATACGCCTCATAGAAGTTTGCGCTTACCGAGCAGAGTCTTCCAACTTGCCTAGATTCTGGTCATTATCTATGGCATTAATGAGTCTACTGTTTTCATCCAAATACTGCAATTCAAAGCTAATTTAATCACTTGAAAGAAATCGAGTAAGAATCATAGCTCAACATACTAGAAATAAGTGGCACACTTATAACAGAACAAAAATGAGCAAATACATGAATCCCTCCCCCCAACTTCCCTCAATAAAGAAATCCACAGGTCCCTTCCTTTGTTGAATGGAAGAATAAAAGAGAAGGGTGTAATTTAATGACTTTTATGGTGACCTAGGACTCAACCTGAAATAGGAATGAGGAACAAACCAACAGGTTAGTTGTTACTTGACCAATGAACAAATGGCAAATGGGATAGAAAATTTGAAGGACTCCATCAAAACCTTCCCTTCGGACTGACAACCGGTAACATCTTATGATAATTTTTTGGATGTTTAGTTTCTCACTTCCGTTCCTCTCCACTCAAGAAAACAGATCCATTCATCTCACCTATTCTTCCATGCCTTTCATTTCCCTCTCCATCCGCCTAAGTAAAGTAAACTTTAGCAAAGAAATATACTAGTTCTCCTCATGTTTACCTTTCCAAGAAAAAAAAGTAATCTTTTGGGCAGATTAACTTTGAGAGACATGGGAAAAAAAAAGGTTAGATTAATTTCTTACATTCTCTCCTTTTGGTCCAAGAAAACATGACACGGTTGCACATGTGATAACTGTAGACAGTTTCAATCTTGTTAATGTGTTTTGAGGATACTGAATGAAATATAATAGTATTGTGTTTAATTTTGTATAATATCAACTATTACAATATAGCTTAGTTATTAGAGACCCATCCATTGATATCAAAATTTTGTAGGATTTTTGTTCTAGTTCTTTTTGTGAGTCTGCATCCTGACTTTGGGAATGTCTTGTCCATCTTGAACCTTTTAAATAATACTAGGATATTTCTAAAATTTATTCTCAATTTGCATTGTTCTTGAGACTTTTTTCTTTGTTTCATCCATGCTTCCTACTTGTCACATCAATCAATTCATCTTTGGATAAGAATATACTAGACCATGCAACACCTAAATCTGAGTCCATCATTGTTCATATATTGTGCTTAAATTCAAATCTCAACAAATCTGTTATTTGTGACAGATCATGACTCATCAAATACAAATTTGACACAATTAAGTAATATGTTCAAACTTAAAACAAAGACACTTATCTTTATGAAAACAATGACAGAATCCTATGGTCAACCTACCTGACAAGATTGTTGATTTGAAAATGAAAAGAAAACATAACATGGTATGATTAAATGAAACAAAGTATGTACAATAAACATCAATCTAGACAAAATGTTTAGAAGGATCATACTTTAGGGGAATTAACCCAAGTGATGTTTTAAATAAAATATGAGCATAATCACTTTGAACCCTTGATGCATGTGATGAAATTAATCCTAAAACGATGAAAACTGAACCACTTGATGCATATGATGAATCAAATAATAATTTGAAAATGCAACTGATGAAACCAAGAAAATGACTTGCTTTAGAAACAACAAATCTATGAGGAAATCTAATTGTATGAATCCAAGTAAAGGGCAAACAACCATGAAGGTTCACAAAATTAATGTACCAATTCACTCATCTAAGCAGATTATAACACTTTTAGCAAACTATGTACAAGATAATATGAGGTGTTGTCCACTTTGGCTAACATCTGTTATTGAAACTACATACGTAAAGCAAGTTACATGGATAAGTTAGCTATATTCCACCTTGCTCAACAGACTACCTCATTGCACTCCAACACCTCATAATTTCTAAAATTAAGAAGCTTCATTTATACTTGTAAATCTTTTTATTAGCTCACGATTTACCTCTGAAATTAAACAACATATCACAATATCCCTCACTTAAGTATTGACACCCATCAAGGCCTATAGTTCATGGCGTTGAATCATCCCTAATCAATGGCATCAAAGATCTAATGGTGATTCAACCATCACGTAGGCCACCCTTTCCGACAATTAAGCATTCTAAGTTTATGTTCTCTTGATAGTTGATACCAATTGTCAACATGAGAAAACTGACCCATTAATTGACACGACTAACTATCAACCCAAAATGTAAAGCCCAAGTTAATAGTTGTTTAGCTGTATAAGCTTATAAACCCCCTTCATCAGCCGGTATCTCTCTATGTGGGACTGTGTGTCAAAGTTTGAGTTGGCAAATCTCCATCCAATACCAGATTTTAAACACAGAAAATATAGCACAATCAACCAGATAAATTAGTAGCGCTAGCTAATACTTTTTTTAAGGAAACATAATTTACATGAAAAAGGGTTTAAATTAATGGAGAAATATATAACAACATAACCTGGATGTAAAATTCTAATATTTACATTTGTGATAACTCGTATAGCAAGAAAAACATTAAAATTCATACAATCACTTTAAATGAACAAATAAATCGATTAAGAGGTAGAAAATATCCTCCAATGAGATGACCATGTGTCCTAAGAAATTAACAAAAATTCATTAAGCACCCTTAGTTGATGATCAATCGACCAACATTGCCGGTCAGACATGTAATGCATGGTTGCACACAATTCGCACTAGACGAGATTCATTAAGATCCACTGCTCCTACATTTAGCTGTCCTCAACTACTGCAGGGAGACTTCCCTCATTGATGATGCCTCCCTCTGCTCCAAGGCAAAATATCTTATTCTCCTGAGTAATAGATCACTCACACAAACCATTGAAAACCCTTAGGCAATCAGCATCACCCCATAGGTCTCTTGCAACACCAAAACTGTATCACATGATCTAGTCCCACACAACAATTATGGGAAAACCAAGACTGTCACATGTTCTCATCTCCCTTTGTTTTCCCATCCATGTGATCCACCTTTAAGGGAGCACCTTCCGTTCTACCTTGCTAAGAGACCTATTATCCCACTTATAGGTCTCTCAGAAACTAAAACTTATTCCAATCTTCACCATCTTAATCACAATGATGGCCAATGCCTTGTTGAAATTGACAAATAGAAACTCATATCATGACCCACCCTACATGGTCAATGTTTTGTTAAAGTCACAAACAACCACTCATATAATGACCCATCCCAACATGTGACGTGTAGCATGACTGAACAATTTAAGAGAGAGAGAATGCATTTGGGGAAAGCAAGGAAGATGTCATATCCCTGAGGCAAAGTCTGATGTCTAGAAGAAAGAATGTATCAAAAACAAATAAAAGCCTCGAGGATACTAAAGCGATGTAGTGTTGTCACATCAAAAGAATAAACATAATTTGTAAACGGTCACCTGGAAGCTCTAGCAAAGCACACAATAGATGTTATCTCACAGGACACATCTACTATGAAAGAGGGAAGATGATAGGATGAAAAATACCCACCTAAGGAGAAGCACCATGTCGTAATTGTTTAGTGTCATTAGTCATCCATCAATTGGCTCACAATACAGTTCAACAACATAAAGATAACACAAATGTAGACAACCTGGAACTAGTAGGAACACTCCGCGAGTCCTATGGCTTAAGGGTAAAACTGAATTGGGACCCTTCCTGAAATGATTCAGGTTACCAAAAACAACCAGAATATGTGAGCCAAACTAAGACTTGGGAGGGGGAACCATTTTCATTTCAGTTTGGGTCCAGAGTTTTCAATCTGAAATTTTCAGGTTTATATCACAACGAAATATATGATGTGTGTACTTGTTATACAAGATAAATTTGGGTTAATTATGTGTTTCTCAAGTTTTTATATGAAAGTACAAAATCCATCCTTGACCCATTTCAAAATAAATCAAACACTGAATTGAAATCAATTATTCAGGTTGGTTTGATTTAATTTTCTAAATTGATTCAGAAATGTCCGAGTTTTTTACCCAACCAAACATTGCCCTTGAGGACTTAAGTGCCCTTGGATATCGTTGGGGTCATGGGGCATTCCCCTCAGTCCACGCAATTCTCACAAACCCAAGCTTCAAAGCAACATATTTTGGCCCCCATGAGGGATCAACCCTGTTCATCTACAGTAATCCTCTAACTTCTGAATCTCTCTCATCTTCTTGGTTCTCGGTAGAACCCTTGCCTTTTAGAAACTCTGCAACCATCATGTCCTTGGCAAACAAGCTTGAGCCTTGCACGAAGTTATGGGAAAGATAGGATAGTGCTAGAATTTACCACCTCCTTTGCCTTCTCAACAAGTAGCCCATTT
The DNA here is from genome assembly GCA_037974815.1 of Kaempferia elegans. NCBI lineage: Eukaryota > Viridiplantae > Streptophyta > Magnoliopsida > Zingiberales > Zingiberaceae > Kaempferia > Kaempferia elegans. The sequence continues at coordinate 4,957,680 of JBBPFQ010000009.1, forward strand.
CCAAGGTGACACTTCCACTCTGCTTTAGCTCCATCAACCCACTCCCATAGGATCTGGGTGACATGGGAGCAGAGGATGATGGAGATTTTGATTACTTCTTGGGTATATAAGAAAAGATGATTTGCATCGCTGGATTAAACTTGTAGAGATGCTTCAATTCAGTCATTGCTTTCCCAATTCCATAATAGTAACTTAAGCCTTGGATGAGCCTTTGTCCAAGGTATTCCCTTGGCCATGAGCTTTTTCCTTGAGGTCGTCTGACAACTAGGCATTACCCTCTGTTTCCTTGGAACAAAATAGAGGGAAGGAAAGAGGGAAAATGAAGGGAAGGGAAGGGAAGGAAAGAGTCCAGGAATCATTATCCAACTATCTCTAAAACTGCAGCCTAATTTAGTTAGAAGTATTTATAAATTTATTTTTGAATATTTTTTCAAATAAATTATTTTTTTTAAAATAAAATAATCTTTTTTTTTTCCAAATTTATTTTGATTTATGGTTATTTTCAAATAACCTTTAAGGAAACACTGAGAAAGGAAACTATCACACTTTCTTTCCCTCCAAGGAAATACAAACTAAAGAATTATTCTTCTATGCTTTCCCCATAGATTTTTTCCATAGCCGTTCCCCTCCCTCATCCCTCACACATATGAAACATGACCTCAGAGAGAACTCCTTTGCATGTGATTATGAGGAACAAATTTTCGCTCAAAAAAATATAATAGTAAGTTCTGTGAGTATATTTTGGCTGGTTTAAGTATTGAAAATGAAGCAAAAGATGCCAGAATGATAGATGCGTATTAAGGTTCACAGGTAGAATAGGTACAATTACCATATGTACAATTTCAAGAAAGAAGTTATAATAGATACTATAGCACGTGTAATTTAGGGAAGACATAGAAAGATATACAAACTTAAATTACTGAGAAATAGAAATTAAATGAAAAATAAATCTAAGGTAGCAGATCATAAACATCAAAAACATTGGAAAATGAAAGAGAGAATGATAAAATTATATTCTGCAGCAAAAAAGAGGGCCCATGCTCAATTTAAAAAAAAACTAGTTTAAAATACAATCTAAGAAATTGATTGTCTCAAGAAACAAGCAATTAATTTGGATACATACATATATCTAGAATTTTGCCAAATGATATTGAAAGGAGGAAAAAAAACCTGTTGAATAAGATCTGTAGGCATGGTGGTCGACAGCAAGGAAGATTGCATAGCTTGTTGTTGCATTCTATGGCGGATGTCTCCTCTACATCACAATTGCCCTAGTATTATTATGTATAATTTTCTCTCTTCTCCTTTATATTTATATTCGTTCTGAAGTAGGCGATAATGTGGTTGGATAATTTGGAAGAAAACTCAATTAAAGTTCTTGCCTTAATTTTATAACGACAAAATACTTAATGAATTCATAAAGTAGTAGGAAGAAAATGAAATATGAGACTGCCACGTTCGTAAAATATAGTCCTTACTTCCATTTACATACTTAATTCAAAGATTATAATGGTTAATCATAATTGGAACCTGAAGCAAAAGTAGTAAGAATATTGCCATCTAAGTTAATTAGTAATATTTTTATATTTTTATATATATTTTATATATTTTTTAAATTACTTATTTCCTTAATATGCTTACGTTATGTACGGGTTTTAAACACTTGATTAAAAAGTATTCATTTCGACGAAGACATGTCTTAAACATGTATACATGAAGTTGTCTTTCCATAATTAATTGTAGAATTCTACCGACTTTGAAGAATTAGTGAAACTGACCATTGAGCCCATATGGAGCCAAATCAAAGGAAAATAATTTTCTATGAAATTAAGTATCCTTGAAGGGAAAATAAAAATAATAGAAAATACCAACAAGGAGGAAAGAATTAGCTTGCAAGAGAGTATAAAAGGAAAGTGCTTATACTATGAAATAAGTTTGTGTATTGCAAATCAAAGAATTCTCTTCTATCAGAGAGTGCTATAATTTGGTCATCATTTTCTTCTTCTTCTTTTTATTATTATTATTATTTTTTTTGCATTAGTATAAACTTAAATTATTTTGAGTTCTGTAGGTACTTCACCAACTTCAATTTATTTGATTTTCATATAATTAAATTTGTATTACATGGTTGCCTTCATAATATACAAAAGAGTAAATTTATGAGATATCATTTTTGAAGTTTTAATAATTTTCCTAGTCAACCGTTAGTTATTGTGCTAACAAGCAGCAACATTTGCTTCTGAAAGAATTCATCTCAAAGTATGGAAACCTAAAAGTTTCCTGAATGAAGCGTTTCAAAACACACTTCAAGTCATCGTCTATGCTCAAACTAGTATTATTCTTGTAGATGTTAACTAATAGCTGCACATTAATAAGTAAAATCATGCATATGCAAAATTAGTTATTATACTGTAATGATATCACTCACCATTACAATAATTAGAGATTCAATGCAACCAAATACCTTGAGATGGTGACAATACTTAAAATCAAGGAAATTGGCCCTTTAATCATTCTCATGGCCCCAAACTTATTTTTAAGTTGGGCATTTATGACCTTGATGTGCAACTTATCTTTCATATATTGATAATGCCAAATCATTAGGACTAATTTTGATTTGAGTGAGCTGTTAACTATTATCATGAAAATTAATAGAACATGATCACTCGAATGGAACAAACTACAAAGTAACATTGAAGCTCATCAATAATCAAAGCGTGAGAGCAAGAAATATTAAAGCTCAACAATAATCAAAATGTGAAGAGTTCCATATGCAATGATTAATCAATGACATCACTTCTCTAACAATGTTGCTCCAATGGATTTAGCTCTCCAGTCCAAGCCTTTCTGACTAATCCAATTGATCGGACTATTCTGAACTGAACTGAACTGAACTGGTATGTCAATGGATAGATAACAAAATGAATATAGCCTATAAAATGAATTCAGCATAATATGATTCAACAAGAATGATAACATCAAATGCTAACAACAATAAGAATAGACATATTTGAGCGCAATAAAATTAGAAGTCAAATAAAAGAAATAAGTTGTTCAAGGATTTTTCATCCAGCCAGGTTTAACTGAAATCAACCCAACTCAACCATATGACACTCAACCTGGTCTCATCTGTACTAGGGCAAGTTAGAATTTCAATCTAAACTCTAGATTGAATTTACCATTATTGACAATCTATTCACTTAGGTTAAAATCCTGATAATCACTCCTATAACATTTCTCTCACCTAGAACCTCATTTGGCGTCCCTTCTTGCTTCTTGTTACTATGACGTACATATAGAACCTACATCAATATTCTTCCTCAAAACACATACATATATACAACTAAATGCATTTCACCTAGATCATTGTCACATCTCACACAACTTCACTTGCACCATGAGACATCAACCAAATAATAAGACAAAATATGGCTATAGGATCTTCTATCAGGCATCCCAATGCATTGAAAATAACAACGATCCAACACCTAACAAGCACTAAAAATTGGGCATTTACAAGATATTTAAAATGCACTCATCCGAAATGCCTTGCAATGAGATTTTAAGTCATCAGAACCTTGTTGTGTGATGTCCATCGCAAATACTAGATGTTATTGAACCCTTATGTGACATTACAGTTGCAAACTAGCAATCTCATCACAAATATAATGTTTTTTGAAAAAGATATTTCCAATGGCATTTGCCATAATATTGTTTCGTAAAGTTTGGAATTTAAATATAAGTTTAATTTTTGACAAAACCAGTTATGATTCATTGTTTGATTTATTCTCCCAAGATTGATCCCTTAGATGTGTGTTCCATGTCTATCTTCTTTAGCTCCTCCTTGGTCAATATCCCAAATTATTTTGGTTCGTAACATACTACCCATCTACATTGTACTTATCCTCAAGCATGAGGTGTGTTCCAATTTGATTCCTTAGTTTTTTGTTTGTTTTTTTTATGAGTCTTTTGTCGGCATTGATCCCTTGGTTGCCGAAATAGATGATCATTCACTGCTACCATTTGATTGATACATTTTAGGTTATGCCCTAGAGATATTGATAGTGGTCATTATCGGATCACTTGTAACTTAACTAGTCTTGTTTTGTGAACTCTATGTCATGGTTTTGAAATTCAAGAGGACAGCACCTAGTGTGATCATCCATACAGTTCATAGTACCCCGCATCAGCTCCCCATTAGCAATCACAATAAATTTTTATTTGGAAGATAAGAAAATCAACTATATTCCCTTCATTCATTCCCCGTTAGCAATCACAATTGAGAAATTGAGCTCCTCATCTCATGTTATCTTTAGTTGGCGATTAGTATTCGTAAGTAAGGTTGTTTGTGGTTTCGAAGTTGATGAGAATCAAACTAGGGTGTGACTTACAGTCAAAACTTGGAATATTTGATCCTAAGGAATTCCCTGGATGACCATTAGCAAGTAGTTAAAGGCTCTTGTCTCCTCGTCTTCATCCAATCCATCTATCATACAAAATCATTTATACATGTTCCAATTGAAAATGATTCATTGCAATTGAAGAAAAGGCCCCTTGCAGATTGTTCAAATATCACAATGTCAGTTAATAATTAAATGGTTGGTGGTGAGCTTTGATTATTGTTTGGTTGTGACTACTGAGGGATTTAAGCCTCCATTTGTTGACTCATTTATCTACGTCAGTCTGGTCACACTGAATAAATTCTTTAGATAATGTGTCTTTATCTCTATCAACAAGGCTAAGTAGTCTGGAGATAAAAAAGAATATCCTACGTAGTTGTCAAGGTTCCTGCATGAGCGAGAAGTTTCTTGAATTCATGTAAATACTCCTTGCCCAATTTGCATTTTCTCTGTGGAGACCTAAAGTAGGCATAACATAGTTCTTGAAAGTCATTCCATGATAAGGTTGGGTAATCTCTTTTGTTCTTTAGGAGCCAAACTTGTATCTCCCCTTTTGGGTCATTAGAAATGATGGAAACTTTTTCTTCTCTTATTATCTTGAGAGGATAGTTGGTGCCACGCCATCTTCTCTTATTATCTTGAGGGTCACTTGTAGGGTCTTTATCTCCTTTACTAGTGATGTTGCTGAAAAGCATATAACTTTCCTCATTCCTCCTTTTCACATGATCAATCAATGTTGGTTTTCGCTAGCTCCTTGAGTGATTGCTTGGGTGCATCAAAAGTGTTGTGAGTTATCATCACCCATGGTTGACTCTAATACTAATTTGGTATGGGCACATGTGAGGAATTGAACCGACGAGCGAGCAACATTCAAGTGCGGTCAGAGTTGGTGAGTGACTCCACTTTTTTCCTCGGAGAACCACCTTCTACAAGGGAAAGCAAGAACCAAGAAAGAAGGGAAAAGTCAGCAATAGAATCAATTTTGGAGAGAATTGAACGATTGCAAAGTGAAGGAGAGAACAAGAGAGAGTGTGAAAGAGGAAGAGGAAAAGGAAGAGGAAGAGGATTTTATTACTAGTTTGATGTCATTACAATTAGTAATCCTTTTATGGACTCTCAATTTGACCAATTTTAATAGCTTAATCTACTTATTAACCGATTGAATATTTGATTATCTATCATTTGATTTATTCTCCCAAAACTAATCTTTGGTTCAATGTCTATCTCCTCCAACCCCCTCTGAACTGTCTCTCCCAATTATACTATTCATCTAGTAACAAAGACATCTCTGTGGATATTTTTGCAAGCCTTATGCCCAAGGATACAAGACATTAGTTGGGGATTTAGGCGTGAAGATACATCAAGAAACTAGGACAAAAACAGAAAGAAAGGGAAAAAAAAAATCACTTTTTCACATCACATTCAAATATTTCCTGTGCTATTGCAGGATTGCTTCAGAAAGTTCCAACCCCCACCATGGTAGTGAAGAAAGAAAGGAAAGAACATGGAAATTGGGTAGGTGAAGATGCACAGAGAGGTCAGTGATTCTTTGATCAGCCTTTGTGATTTATTACATCCTTTCTCCTTCCGGAATTCTTCAAAACAGAATGAGTTAAGGAGTCTTGACGAGAAAGTGCCCAGGTTGCAGTCTTTGTACTACTTGCGAAGGTTGCAAAAAAGGAAAATAGAGCAGGAGAGCAAGAGAGAAGGTGAATCTAAAGCAAGCGGGGGTAAGTCGAATGGTCAACACTGAAGGAGAAAAGGGAAGGTGGGCTGACAAGATCAAGATCGGGATTGACAAGGGGTGCAAAATTCATTCAAGCTCATTTTAATCCCAAATATATAGTTAAATCGAGTTTCAAATTGCATTTAAATTTTTATATAATTTAAATTAAAATGCATTATGACAAAATAAAATATAATATCTGATAATTATTCACAAATTTACTTTATAATTTTATTAACAATAACAATATAATAAAAATTTAGGATATTTTCAAGCAACTGACAAACTGTGCACCATTCATAATTGATGTTTGAAAAGGCCCTTAAGTTTGTCCTTCTATTACTTGTAGTTGTTTATTTGAATCTCTTAGGTTTCCCACCTGTATGACAATGTAGTTTCATTTTGTTTCTAACAGAATACCCAATTTAATTTCTTCTGCAACTGCCCAAAAATATCCAGCCAATATTTTCTCTCTTCTTATCAATGCACTTGCTCACGAAGGAAGAAAAAAGAATTGTGAATTATTGTTAACATTTGTTTCCTCCATAAGAAATGAGGTGTGAGAGATAATATTTCTTTTGCTACTGCTTAAAGTTGACTTCAAAATTCTGGTAGTAGCACATTTGCTTGCCTTCGCCATTTCTTATTCTATAATAGATTTGACTAATTAGATTAGTGGGAAAAGAATGTTAATTGCCATTCTTAGAATACTGATCTTCAAATGCTCTGCTGAGTGGTGAACTAAGATCATCTCATATTTAAAATTGATCTACTTGAGATCAGATGGATTTTGATCATATGACCACGAAAAAGATTTTCAAAATATTAAGAAAAAGAGAGCTTTGGAGGTCATAAAAACTTTAGTCTCATATTCAAACCATAATAAGAACCTCAAAATTGCAATATGACTAGATCAAGTATCGAATTATCAATTTTTTTATCAACTCAATTTAACAGAGAAATAAACTACATACAATCACAAAATCAACCCTCACTTTCACGAATGAAAATTTTGAAGGGGTCATCGACCTCCTCATTCTTTGTCCTATGCATTTTATCAGGATCAAGTGAAAAAAAAATAAAATTTGACAAACAAAAATATAACGTATAATCAAAACAGAATATTATCAGTTAGAATCATAATTCACTTTCACCAGAATATTATCAAGATTTAGAACTCCAATTGTTATACAGAAAAAAGCAATCAAACATACAACCTGCTAGGGTTATTTTCCTTAAACGACTCCCTAAATTCTTCCCTACCAAAACCAATCAATCAGGAGATAAGCCAACAACAGGTCATCACAGAAACGAAGAGAATTCCAAAACTGTAAACTCACATGAAAAAGAGAAAGACGTCGGGAGACCTCTTCGACCTATTCAAATCTGAAATTGCCCAGTCTAGTTCACATCCACAGCATCAAGAGCATCAAAGGATTTTGAAGCAAAGGAGTGTCCTTTTCTGCCTCCTACGACTTGATGAGGATAAGGCATTGCTCCGACAGGTAAGGATGCATCCAAGACTCGGAGCTGGCGCTGGCGCTGGCACTGCGTCCATGCTCCCGCATCATGCCATCCGTTATCTCCTCTGCTTGGACGTTGAAACGCCAACCGGCCCAGCTCGTTGTCGAACAGAGAGGGAAAAGGGCACCTCGCTTGCCGAGTAGCGAGAGGAGACGGAGGGTTAGGGTGGTTCGCAAGGGCAGGGGAAAGCCGGAAAGGGCAGGGGAAAGGCGAAGGCAGCGGACATGGAGAAACGGGAGGTTAGAGTCTGCCGATAACCACGAATTGAATTATTATAAATACATTGGTATGCATTAATTAGTTTATAAAAAATAGTTAATTGTAACTAATAATTAAGGATTAAAAAAAAAATTATATGATATCCAGGGCTTAGCCAGTCAAACCGATTAAATTGGTCGATATAAAAATAATAATCAATTAATAAATTTTTTTTTTTAATTTAACCGGTTTTTAAAATTCAAAATCAAAATCGAACCATTTAATCTAAACAGTTCGACATCTTAAAAAAAAATTAAATAAATTAAACTGAATTTATGAATTAATTAAATTTGATTTGTTATTGCAGTTGAATTTAAGTTATAATCTTATTACTTTTGTCTTAACTAAAAATTATCTTGCGTACTCGGAATAAAAGAGAGAAATTTATTTTTACTATAATATTAATTTTATGTATGTTAGATTAGGATGTCATTACATTGATGATGATTTATGTATACTAATTTTTTGAATTTGACTCGAACTTCACACATATATATGTTTTAAGTTCAATAATGTTATTGTATTTAAAGTTGTAAATGAGCCAACTCTAATAACCTAACTTTGTGTTGTTCGAGACCTTATTAATATTTAATAAGATGTTCAAGGAATTCTAAAATAAATCAACCTTTTTATAAGTTTGAACTTGATTAAGCTTAGCTTGAGGTTAGTTTATTAAGATGTTATCAAACTCATAATTTGAGTGATCCTGTTTGAGAACACCGACGAGTGAACCATCGGTGAGTTGGCACGGATGTCAACTTGATTGTCAATCGCCTAAAGACAACGAGGATGGGTAAAGAGATTTGCCAAGCCTGGACAAAAGAGGATGGAATAAAAAGTGTTAGAATTACGACCAGGGTTCCTTGCACAGCCATTCCGGTACTCAAATTAGAGAACGGAGAAAAAAAATAATAAGTATGGTTTTTGATGCGTGTATGTGTTTTTTTTTGTGTACCTGCAGCCACCAAAGACGACTACGTACCTTTTATAGGGCAATGGTTATTCCCTATGTTCACCGCGTGTCCTCCCCTCCTACGACATTGTTATTTGCTTCCTAAAATATTCTTGCATTTCAAAATCCGTGCAAGCGTTATCTCCTTCCTAATAGTCTTGAATCCTGAAATTCGCACAAACATTATCTCCTTCCTGAAATAGTCCTGAATCTCAAAATCTGCGTGAGTGTTATCTCCTTCCTACAATGGTACTAAATCCCGAGTCGAGTCGCCAAGGAGACGAGGGCACAACAAAGTCGGGTGTCAAGGAAATTACAATGGCACCACAAAGTCAGGGTGCCAAGGAAATGAGGGCACTACAGAGTCAGGAGCGCCAAAGAAACGAGAATCTGAGGACTCCTAGGGGTCGGGGCGCCACGGAGTCACGAGCACCCCAACTTTCCCTTGACTTTGGGAAAACTACTAACCTCCCTTATCCACATGACACTCTCTGATTACGTTCCAGATCATAAGTCTCCCTTTCAAGTCTAATCAAAAGAGGTAAGAGTCTTACTAACTTGACTTTAATTGTGCCTAAATGAACAAATCCTAGCCGTCTTGACTGCCTAAGCCATGTGATAGATCCTTTGTGTGTTTCTGAAGAGATTGCTTCATTCAATGAAGCACGCCTTTGGTATTATGTCTTTAAAAGTAGCCACTCATTTTAAATGCACCACCTACGTCATTTGCCTCGATTCCCTAGCTCGGAATGCGCCAATGTGTCTCCAAGGTTGTGTCACATTAATGTGATGTGATCCATAGCAGAGAAGACTAGACGTCCCTTACTAGGTAATATTACTTGGACTTGATTCGTTTTATGCAGCTAATATTGTGGTTGAAAATTTAACCCGTTCATGTAGCAGCAGAGATCCGGTGACCTTAGTTTAATTGAGTCCAGATATATTAGGTCAGATAAGGATGCACTTTCTGTTACTTGTACAATGGCTAATTCTGTATCCGTTTTTCTTCGTCTTCCTCATCTTTGAGCTCTCTGCATCTCCTCACTTTATAAGTTGTCTAGTCCCTCCTTGTAACTCTTCATTTTGATCAACTTTTGACTAGGTAGCTTGGTAGTGTCCTCAATAGCTAGGGAATGATCATCTTCTGCTCCTTGGTATAGGTCAATCGAGTCTAGCTTCACCGGCGAGGCCTTAGATTAATTAAAGACCACATATGGGATCCCGACTGATCATCTGATGAGGCTCCCCAATGGCAATGATCTGTCGGATATTCCTCCTCCTGGTTTCGTGGTCTTCTTCAGAAGTCATTTTTTGAGTGGATTGCATTTTCCCATCCCACATTTTTTATTGAAGTGTCCAAATATTTTTATATTCCCCTGTCACAGCTAAATCCCAATTCGTTCTGAATTCTGACTAGAGTAATCATCCTATTCTAGTTGTATCGAATTCCCATATCCCCTAAGATTTTTCACTACTTCTTTTACCCAAAAGAAGATAGAAGATGGGGGTCATCTTTTTCTCCTCTAGAGATAGGCTCAAGCTTATTGATAACCTCCCATCTTCACACAAAGGATGGGAACCCCAATTCTTCATTGTCAAACCTCCAAGTCCAGTATCCTAGTCGACCTGGTGGCAACGCGAGTTGCCAGTACCTCCTGTAGGATTGATGCACGTGAGAGGACTAGATGACGAATCACGTGTATTTTTAAAAAAATTATTTTTCTATCAAAATGCCAAACATCGAAACCTTAGAAGTCGATTGCACCAATATCTCCTACTTTGCAAAATTACTACCTAGAGAGAGACCATTTCAATGCATCATAGAAACTCCAAGATTTGAAGCTCAACAATAACTTACTACTCAAGGAGGGGTTGTTGTATACATTCAGGCTAAGCCCCGTACCGACTCCTCTCAAAGTTTCATTTGGTAAGACCTTTCATTTTCACAAGTTTTGATATTTAACTAAAAGTTTATCATTCTTTGTAGCTATTACCATGTTGAAGGCGTTCATGAACGAAATAGTGAAGTTAACTGAGTCCGAACTAGAGGTGCATGGCACAGAAATTGTGGGTTTTATCACAAAAGAGGTGGTGCCTGAGAGAATCATTAAGAAGATCTGACACTTAATGACATTTGTATACTGATATAATATAGATATGTTTTCAAATTTATATATATGATCTTCAAGATCGGTTGTATTATATTGTTATATTCTTCAACATCGTTAATAAAACCAACCAGGGGCGTATCCAGGATTTTTTTTCTTGGAGGGCTTCATCTATAAATTATAAAGAATCAAAAATATAGAAAATCTAAAACAGACCAAATTTCCAACATGCCAGATTTCCAAACTCGTGCTTTGCAACACAGTAAAGTCAAACTAACCTGGGAAGAGGACAAACCATAGCGTAAAAAATTATTAAGAGGAAAGTTCAATCCAGATTAGGTTGGTCATCTTGGCTAAAGATCAATTCAGCTACATTTCCATACTGTTAAAATATTCTCTTAAACAGAATTCATGTAGGAAACTTGTAGCTTGGAATTGATTTCAAATCCAAGTTATTCTAATAATATCTAATCAACTATTTCATTCATCTTTCCTAATTACCTAATTACACATAAATCACAGCAAAAAAAATTATCAACCTCAAAAAAAAAAAAACAAAACAAACCACATATACACAAACACACAAATAAAATATCAAGCATTTAAAATATAAATACACAAGTACATACATGATACCTGAAGCCCTGAAGGTTGAAGAATGAAGATTAATTTTCAAGTGCTAAACAACAAAAGTGCAGAAGATGCCAATTGCCAAGATGGGAAGCTGTTACTGAAAGAAAGAAAAAGTAAAAACAATATGAAAATATATATCAAAAGGAGTAGAGACAAAGGAAATAGTAAACTAGTAATTCCTAAATACTAAGTAAATAAGCATATAAAGTTAAAGTACCTGAGAAAAGCCGCGAGGAAGCCCCTGAGAAAAGTCGGCGAGAAAAGCCGAGAAGCCGCTGGTTTTGTCTACTTCGTGAAAGTCGGTGAGAATAGCCAAGAAGACCCTGCCCCCTGGTTTTGTGCCGCTAACCCTCATTCGACAGAGAAGTACCTGATGTTTGTCGCAGTGCTAGAGGGCAGAGGGCCAGAGGCGGTGGTGGACTGGTGGTCTTTTGTCTACTTCGTGTTCGTGAAACGGTGAAAGTCGGCGAGAAATCAGAAAAGCCGAGAAGAAGAGGAGAAAAGGTTAGGTTTATATTTTTTTTTTTCAGGTTTAATTAGATAATGAACATAAAATATACATATATTAATTTTTTTTTGTTGGAGGGCTTGCTGGGCTTAAGCCTAGTCAAGCCCCCACTGTTGGTACGCCCCTGCTGACTCACACATAGATATGCTCACTTGTCTTCTTGGAAGGTACCCAACTCAACTATAGAAATTCAAATTGCTATAGAATCTTGGGTTCTATATTTTAACTGTTTGGTATCTTCTTTGACAGCAAAAAGGATGCCCTAGCTTCTATAGTTCACAGCTACAAGCATGGCTGGTCAGGCTTTGCAGTCATGCTTACAGCAGAGCAAGCAACACAATTAGCAGGCTACTTCGCCTTCTGTTTTTTTACATCCGATTAATCATAACAAATGTGGAATTAACATAGCGAATTAATGAATATTGCAGAGTCACCTGACGTGATCAGTGTACACCCGAGTAGAAACTGCGAGCTACTAACAACACGGAGCTGGGATTTTCTGGGACTACAATATGATCATCCAACTCAACTCCTTGAGAAGAGCAACTATGGAGATGACATCATTTCGATTCAGGTCTATTTGTAAACTCTAATTCTTTGGATATTTTTGAACATACATAGATTAAATATATTTAATGAATAATAAAATGAAGGAAATGAAATAGAATGATAATATTTTTTATAGGGATGTGGCCGGAATCCAAGAGCTTCGATGATGATGGTTATGGACCGATTCCATCACAATAGAAAGGCGTGTGCCAAGTCGGCGACGCCTTCGGCCCCAACGACTGCAACCGTAAGATCATCGGTGCACGCTACTACATCTACGACATTGACCCCGTTGTGCTCAAGAAGGACTTCCTCTCTCCCCGTGATTTCATCGGCCACGGCACCTTCACCGCCTCTATTGCTGCCGGCTCCATTGTACATGATGCCAATTACCACAGCTTGGCCATAGGGGTTGCCCGTGGCGACACGCCCCGCGCTCACCTTGCAATGTACAAAGTCGCGTGGGCCAGTGGCCACGGAGCTGGCGCCTGTAACAGCGCCAACCTTATGGCGGCTTTCGATGATGCTATCCATGACGGGGTGGAGGTGTTGTCGTTATCGTTGGCAATACCGCAAGAGAATTCATTTGGGACGCTACATGCTGTGGCAAAGGGGATAACAATCGTGTACGCAGCGGGGAACAACGGGCCGACACAACAAATTGTGGCCAACACCGCGCCATGGGTCATCACTGTAGCTGCGAGCACGATCAATCGGGTGCTTCCAACCTCGACTCATAGGTCAGGCAAAAAATTCTGGTCTCTCTCTACCATAACTCTTCCATTTCATATTTTAATGGTAAGAATAAAACTCTAACCACTAATTATTCTAAATATCTTGCAGTTCATCTGAAGTCCTAAGACACATTGTAGGACAAGGACTACCGAAAGTGGTTAGGGGTGGGCAAAAATTCGGATAAATCGAACAAACCGAATAAACTGACCGAAATTTAAAATTCAGTTCGGTAATTCGGTTTTGTTTCCCTAAAAAATCGATTAAATCGGTTAATTCAGTTCGGTTTCGGTTTTAAAATTTATTATTCGGTTAAACCGAATAGACTGAATTAACCGAAATTTTAGGCCAATCAAAATTTTCAACCTTCATTTTTTAAAATTGAAATTGATTTTTTTTATAAAAAAAACTGATTTTTTTAAAAAGAAATCGAAGAATTCGGTTAATTCGGTAGAACTGAATTAACTGATATTATATCGGTTCGGTTCAGTTTTTTAAAGCTTTTCGGTCGGTTCGATTTGTTTGAAAAAAAAAATCGATTCGGTTCAGTTCGATTAATTCGGTTCAGTTCGGTTCAATTTTAACGAAATACTCAGCCCTAGCAGTGAAGGTGCTGTGGTCGATGAAATCACGGAGAGAGAGGAAGTCCTTCTCAAGCTCAACAGGGTCAATGTCGTAGATGTAGTAGCGTGCACCGATGATCTTGCGGTTGCAGTTGTTAGGGCCGAAGGTTGGGGTGAGCATTCGGTTAATTTATTCGGTTAATTCTGTAGTAAATTAACCGAAAACCGATTTAATATTAGTTAACCGAATTGAATTAAAGTCTATAAAAAATTAATACTGAA
>JBBPFQ010000009.1:4993694-5009064 GCA_037974815.1 Kaempferia elegans
CGCTAAAATCCATCGTCGTCTTATCTTTGGTATTTATTTTCTACTTTAGATTCAATGTAACTACATCTTGTTGTTTTGTTTTCCTTTATACGATCGAGTTTGTACATATTCTAGAATTCATGCAACATATATAGGAAAACTTAAACGCTAACATCTCTCTAATTAAAATCGAAGTCAGTTTTAATTTAAGAAATTTTTACAGCATAAATATATGTATAAATGAATGAAGGTTAGCATAATAAAGTATATATAACGAGTTAACGACCAAAGTTTAGTCACTGGAGTATGAGAAAATCATTGATTAACAATTGGGCGACTCATTTGAAGTGTAGAGGTTTAAGTATTATAAGTAAACCTCTGCTCTAATCGAAAAGAAAAGGATATCTCAATGATAGGTCCTCGTTTAGTTGAGGAAAAGCTATGAGTTTCTAATTATTCTACGTATACTCTTTGCCTGATTTTTATTTCGTAATTTAAACGAATTGCTGAATATAAAAAAGGAAGCTACTGATGTGTTTGACGAAGAATTTAAGTTAGATATATTTATCTTATATTTTTTATGTGTGTATCAACTGGTGCAAGTTCTTAATATAGTATACATGAAACTGTCAGTATAATGACTTGCAGAAGAAGTCAAGTTTATTTTGGTGCATCGTAGAAATTTTATGTACTTTTAAAATAGCAAAAGAAAGAAAAAAGATACAAAAATAATGAAGGCCAAGCCTCTAACCTTACTCCTTTAGCTGTTAGTCCAATACAGATCTCTTGCTCTGACCAATTGATAGGGTTGCTAGTGCTAGAAAGGGGTGAATGGACTCACTTTTTTTGCCATTCTTTTTTTACAAGTTAATATGCAATGAAAATAATAAAAATAATAAAAACAAAAGGGAATGCACATGCTCATTTTTATTTGATTCACAACTCCTTGGAGTTGCTACATCTAAGGCTATAGCTCGAGCACAAATACTATTGCTTTGTATTTTCCGGACACCTTTTGACAGTGGAAAAACATCTTACAAAGTTTGTCAAAAATACAAGCACAATAAAGACAAATAAGGTTATGTAGATCTTCTCTAGAATTTCAGAATGTGCAATAATCCACCTAAATTTTCCTAGATCACACAAACAGTAAGTACGTCTACAGAATGAATGTCATTGATTTGCTATATGAACCTCAAGCCTCTCCCCTCTATTTATAAACTTTTGCCAAACTATTGATGTGGTACTTATTTGGTCATCTAGACCTTCATTGACTCAGCTCAAGATCTGATTTGCTTCGACTTCAAATTTGATAACTTGGTAACTTCTGGTCGCCCTGCCCCTAACCATCCCAGATCCTCTGAGTGTTCGTCAACTATCGCTTCCTACAAGACAGTAAAGTACATACAATTTATACCGAGTCTAGTATTTGATCCACCTAACTTATTAGACTTATTCCCTTGTTTGAAGTTTACTCTTCCAAATTTCTCTCTTGCTTTGTTTGTCTCTTTTTTTAATTATTGTTTGGAAAAGGTTAGACTTTAACTCCGGACACCCTACACGGCCGACTTCACAGACTCCACAGCTATATGTAAAGAGGTAAATTAGAAAACTAAATAGACCATCACATGAGATGATGTTTTCCCGACTTCGTTAGAAATCAATCCTTATTTAATTTGATAATTATATATTCTGATATATGGTGACCAACTCAACCTTTCTTCAAGGTTTGTCTTTATTGTGGTTATTCTAATCAGAGCAATACACAAGAACACATACGTACTAATAGTTCATTATTTGTATTCTTGTTTAAAAAAATAAATAAATAAGTCCCCCCAAGGTAAATTCAAGCCATCTGTAACCCTACAAGAATTAGAATGATATTATAAAATGTTATAAGGATGTTTTGATATATTTATTTAGGGCAAATTATCTTAAAATCCCTGTAATTAAACTTTATTTCCTCTCCCCAAGTAATAAAAACTTTATTTATATATTCCATAAAAACACAAAATGCATAATTAAATTTGACATCATGATGCCATATAAATTATTATCAGTCTCACGGAAAATTAGTATACACTTAATGAGAAGAATTGTATCAAGGCTAAAGATAGTTTGGATAATAAATAATTTAATTTTCTTTCTTTTTCCTTGCACAAACAATTTAATCCACTCACCTCCCTGGTAAACACGTATAGCCAGATAGTTGTATTCCCACGCCCTTGTACCCATTGTTCCATGCCGCTTGTTCCGCTCCATCCGTCCACAGAGGACTCCTCCGGGTAAACAGGGTCACGGGATGATATCCGTTTTATAATAAGGCGTGCGAACGTCGATGCCGAAGGCCTTTATCCCTTTCCTGATCTCGACGCGACCGTCGCCGTCTCGTGTTAACGGTTTGCCGGTCGTCGGCGCTGTAGCTCGTCTCCTCTCTGTGACGGAGGATTAGGGTTTAGGGTTGTGATCTTCATGGATTCATCGGCTCCGTTGCCGGATTCGCCACGGCCGCCACAATCGCGGAGCTCTCTTCTCGACTCGGACGGCACGTCGATCGGGCGGCAGCCGCAATCGAGGAGCTCGCATCCGGACCCGGCGCGAGGCTTGCGGCAGCCGCAAACGAGGAACCCTCCAGCTCGCCCGTCCTCCGGCGACGGCTTAGCTCTTGGAGTTCCGTTGCTCCTTTTTCTCGGATCCGTAGCGGTAATGTCTCGTAGATTTAGCATCGTCGGCGTTTCAATTGATTTCATTTGGTAATTATTCCTAGTCATCCCGTGATTCTTATGAGCCTCGCGAATAGCGATTAGAAGAGGTCATTTGCGGGACAATGAAATTACATTTTCCAATTTAATTTTGTTGTTGTTCCTACTTGGCATTTCTCTAGGCTTCTCATTGGGTTTCAAGAGGTTTCAACTTTCAATATCGCTGCATAACTATATCATTTCAACATCCTATCTGTATTTGTGCAAAAAAATACCTTGGTTGAATAGCATTGATTTGAGAAAAGAAATTGGCAGAGGCAGAGTTTTCTGATATGCAAGTCAGCTAGATGGTATACTTCTCATGGAAGTTCTTTAAGTATCAATTTATAGTGTAAAGAAA
Organism: Kaempferia elegans; assembly: GCA_037974815.1. Classification (NCBI taxonomy): domain Eukaryota; kingdom Viridiplantae; phylum Streptophyta; class Magnoliopsida; order Zingiberales; family Zingiberaceae; genus Kaempferia; species Kaempferia elegans. Next base: position 4,996,776 of record JBBPFQ010000009.1, read on the forward strand.
GCTTTTGACATTGCTTTAATTTGTAGCAGGATCAATTTTATGTGTCACACCATGGAACTCTAGGAAACAGTTATTGTGAGGTTAATAAGTGAGATCAAAATGGTTTATGCTTACAAGAGAAAAAAAAAGGGATCTTATTTATTTTATAGGACAAAGAACAAAGAAATATAGGGAAAACAATATAAAATCACTCAAGAAAAAAAAAGATCTTATTTATTTTATAGAACAAAGAACAAAGAAACATAGGGAAAGCAATATAAAATCACTCAAGAGAACAAAGCAATATAGATAAACCGATATAAATTCATATTTTTCAGGAAGCTTAGTGTTCTCGATGGCTCAATGGTCTGGATCAAGGTGTGATAGAGCTTTAGAGGAGTTTAATGGACTCGAGGAATATGAATCATTATTTAAGTGACAGAGCGATCTTGGAGAGCTATGCGCACATCGTGGTTGAGTGGTCGAATCAAGAGAGATGAATACTTTATAACATGGAGGGTAGATTATGAGTTGCATGGAGCAAACTTAAAGTGCTCAGTGGGCTCAATGACTCAACGACTTGGATTAAAAGAGTTGAAGACATAAAAGTATGAAAGCAATAAGAGATTATAAATTGAACGCAAACCTTTTTGTCCTTTCTTTCCGGAAAAGTCTTTATAACGATGTGAGTTTGCCTAGGTCAAGGTGAGCTATTCAAGACTAGGTTTTAAAGCCTTCAACTAGGGGACTGACACCTTAAGTTGTAATTTATCAACTAGCTTAGTCCTTGGCCTTTACATTAGCTTATGGTGGTTGTAAGCCAAGTGAAAGTGGAACCGCCCAGGTTCTAGTCGACTAACAATTGATTGAAGCTTGTTAGTTGATTGGTCAATCCAATGCAGGTTCTAGGTGAATACACTGTTTTCGTACGGGTAATAATCTAGTCCACTGAAGGCTAGATTAATTGACTGACCTCAAAGTTGTTGACCTCCAATTGTTATATTTGGCACTTCAGTCGAGTAGAGGACTTATGCGATTAACTGGAGGCGATTGGAATGCATCTATTGTAATCTTTCTTATAAGCTCTTGAAGAGCTTTTTGGCACCAAGGTTGTATGAATACATCTTCTAGTCTCCTGCTATTTTGTGCTTAAGTACTCAGTCTCCAAGGGATTGAACAAATGTTGAAAGCTTCAAGTCAAGGTCCTAGTAATTTATTCTTCTTTAGCCTTTCATTTACATCCTTAGGAAGAGTAACTCTGTCTGAGAGAAAATCCATTGGTTAGTTATTGTAAAGCCTTGTTCCATTGTCTCTTGCAAAGGTGTGGTATAGTGGATTTCTAGTGTGATGCACCTAAAGCATAATAGGTTGTTGAGTAGGAGTGAGGTCTTTGAACCATGTAAAAAAAATGTGTGTATGTGTGTGTGTGTGTGTTTATCATATCTACTGTTCATATATATCTTAACACAAAATAAGTACACACAGGCAGTTGTGCTACTAACCTTGTATTATTTTTGTGTTTGTTCAAGTATTAATGATTTGGGATCATTCTCAATTGATCCCCTCTAGTCAAACATCAAAACCCTTTCAGGTTTGTATTAGAGCTTGGGGATCTAGATTTAAGCTGAGAAGATTTCTCTAATGCCATCATAATAGCCGGTATCAGAGTATACACACTAATTTTGTAGGATTAACATCCGAACAACAATTGATCACTATAGACATTTCATTATTCCTCCGCTGACATTTGATGGAAATTTTAATCTTTAGAAGATGAGGATGAGGACGGGCTTTTGAATGAATTTCGATGCAAAGTTGGTATTATAGGAGGGACTTTAAAGCTTTAGCAATCAAGAGTGGTAAACACATTAAGAGTAGCAAATGATCAAAGGAGAAAGAAAAATAAAGGAAATCTTCAAGGGTGCAGTGTCAGAGCAGCTATTAAGCAGAATTGGGGAATTTACTGATGCAAGAAATCAATAGAACAAGGTGTAGCTTCATGAGAAGCCCTTCCAATCACAAAAAAATTCAAGTCAAAGATGATAAATTGGTTATGCACAAGGAACTACAAGTCCAAGATGTCGAGGTGGTTAAATTTAAGAGACTATCTTTTGAGATGGAGAAGAATGTTGATGAACACTCAATTGTGGAAAGAATAGAGTTCTTTGAACCACATGAAATTGTGTGTTACATTGTTGTTATTTTCATTTTGTTATTTCCGTTGTGTTTATATATCTTGACACAGATGAGATACACACAAGAGCACTTGCGGTACTAACCCTTCTATTGTTTTCATGTTTGTGAGAGGATTGACGATTTGGGCTTATAGTCTATTCATCCTCCCTTAAGCTGGACCTTCTAGATCCTTTAAATTGCTTCATAGGACATAAAATTTGTTGATTTGTTCACTTTTGTAATATGTCTCTAGGAATTATTTTCTGCAACTATTATTGGACAAACATTTTGCAGGTATTGTTGCTTTCATCTGCAAATTTAGACTCTAGTTTATCCATCTTGCACCAAGTCCCGGAAGGTCATGTTGGTGTATACTGGAGAGGTGGCGCCCTTTTGGAAACCACTACCAATCCAGGTATTCCCAAATCCCAATCTGAACTGCCTCTTGTCTTGTGTTTTTCATTATGGCTAAGTAACGTTACGGTTATGCTTCCTTACTATAGGTTTTCATTGGAAGATGCCTCTAGTTACCCAATATGAACCTATACAAGTAACCATTCAGACTGATCAGGTAAACCTAACATTATTATGTCAAATAGGTTAGTTTTGTCGGCTTCAGGTTTCTCCCTCATTTTTCTAGACGGTTTAATTTGATTTTTGAATTGCACGTTGCTCTTTCATAAAAGTTACACATCATTCTTTATTGTCACTTTATACCACAATTTTCACTTCTACTAAGCTATTTGTGCGTTGGTTTTTACTGCAGGTAAGGGATATTCCATGTGGTACTAAGGGTGGTGTCATGATCAGCTTCGATAAAATAGAGGTACAGAAAGAAAAGTAATTTTTTCTTGGTTAGAAATGTTGCAACATCCTTGCATGTCTAGCAGGTTGTCAATCGGCTCCGTAAAGAATATGTGCATCAGACTTTGCTTGAATATGGTGTAAACTATGACAAGACATGGATATATGATAAGATCCATCACGAAATTAATCAGTTTTGCAGTGCTCATGCTCTGCAACAAGTTTATATTGACATGTTTGACCAGATCGATGAGAAAGTGAAAGATGCTATTCAAGCTGATTGTACACGTTATGCACCGGGGATTGAGATTATTAGTGTTCGAGTTACAAAGCCAAACATCCCACTGAGCATCAAAAAGAATTTTGAACTAATGGAGGAAGAACGCACAAAGGTCTTCTTTCTCATCTGTACTTTTGTCATTGTATTTATGTGATGCTCTCTTAACTGCACTATGATAATAAGTTGGCATATCTGTTCGCCTAGATAATAATACTACACAAATCTTCAATGAATTTTTCTTATTATAATGTTATTGAACCTGGTTATCCTCCTGCATGGTAGAAGTTGTTCGGATGCTTTGTGAAATCATTATTAGCTGTAAGGTTGCATCTAGTGATCGAAACACTGAACTAAGGCTAGTGCCTTTGTCAAAGATCAATACATGTGCTGGTAAAAGTTGAAATATTTTAGGGCAAGTACAATATTGGTTAGTGTGAGCACTGAGCTGTAAGAATCATTTTGGCTTGCGATATTTCACCATGTACAAGACCAAAATTTATGCCTGAACGTCTGAACTCTAAGATACTATAACTAAATAAGGACGTCTCATGTCAACATTTCTCGTGACATTTTAAAATACACACTTCATTATCTAATTTTTTTCTGAGTTTCAACTTGTTTTTTAGGCATTCATAGCCATAGAGAAACAGAAGGTGGCTGAGAAGGAGGCTGAGACACAGAAAAAGATAGCTTTGTCAGAAGCAGAGAAGATTGCTCAGGTCAGCCGGATTCAAATGGAGCAGAAGTTGATGGAAAAAAATAGTGCAAAGAGGCAGGAAGAAATTGAGAATGAGATGTACCTTGCTCGTGAGAAAGCCCAAGCAGATGCTAACTTCTATAGGTAGGCCCTACTATTTGTTGCAGGTGCCAAACAAGCAATCACACTAATAACTTTTTGCAGAGTGATTAAGGAAGCTGAAGCGAATAGATTGAAACTGACACCAGAATATCTTCAGCTCAAGTTTATCGAATCCATTGCAAATAATTCAAAGATTTTCTTCGGAGACAAGGTCAGCAAAAATGTTTAAGTGGCTCATCAACTTACCTTTTATGGATCATTATCAAAATCTTAACCATGGGCAATTTTTTGTTTTTTGGCAGGTGCCAAATATGATAGTGGATCAGAGAATGCTTGGTACCTTTCTTAATGATATTTCGAAGAAAGATCGCTCAGATACATAATGGTGGTGAATCCTGTATCTGATTTATTCAGAACTTGTCATAATAGGTTTGCTGTTATGATGCAGTAAGAGAGTTGGAAGAAATTATAATCAATGTTTTGCTTCAGATTTTTTGAATGCTTTCGTTCTATTTCCTTTGGGTTTTTAATGTCAATAAATTTGTAATAGACTTGTGTTATGCCTTGTTATCTCATGGTTGTTGTTGACGTCAGTTTTCTGATTGTCTGACTCGGACTTTAGGATAGAGTTGCTCTAATTCCTTTTGTCAAAAATGAACCTTGCTTGCAGAAATGAAATAGGAATTGAAAAGAGATTTTACTTGCAAAAAAAAAAAAAAACGAGAATTTAATAAATTGTTTAATATTAGAGTAGCTATTATAACTTGCATCTTTTTTTTTTTCTTCCAATTTTGAGTTGTTATTTCATTTTTGCCGTTTTATGATTTCATAAAATCGATTGATGTATCATCGTTCTCAATCCTTATTTTTGCCATTTGTTCTTGCCTCCCTACTGTCTATGGGTAATTTGACATCGTTTCGTTGACGGATTTATTTTAAATTTAAATCCTGAATCTATTTAATAGATTTAAACTGTTTAATAATTTTTAAATTGTAATAGTTATAATTTATAATTGTTACAAGATGAATTTAATCTATTTAACAACATTAGCAATTATAGTTTTTCATTTAATATTCATATCGTATCAGTTATAAAATTATATTAACTATTATAATATAAATTTATTTTATTTAATAATATTTATATTATAATAATTATAAAATCATGTGAATATATTCTCACACAAATAGAACTAGCCACCAATTTAGGATTTAAATTTGAAATCAGTCTATCGAAATAATAATATATTTAAGAGTAGCGGTATAATTTTACAGCAGAGACAGATGGGGTGGCATTTATGGTGCTGTTGATAAAAAGAATGATCAAAAATAAAAAAGAGCGTCTGCTGATTCTAATAAAAAAAGGTTTTATTTATTATTTTTTAAAATTATAAATTAAAGAGGTTATTAAACATCACGCAGATGCAAATTAAAGTTAACTCTAGGTGGCTCAACTTTTAACATTCAAAATATAATGTCAAATTGATTAAGGATGTCATAGAACATTTGATCAGTTCCGATGACAAAAAAACAAAGTCTTATTTGTCGATAAAATTAATGAATATGAATACTTCAATTCACTAAATCGATCCGACCAAAACAACAATTAATTAAATCTTATTCAGTTTTTCCGATTGCAATTATTTTTGATATGGACCCTATGATTAATTAATTTAATGTGTCATAATTTTAGATGTTAATTGATTAGATTAGAAAGTCAAAATCCACCCACAAAACTCTATACTAACATATTAACGATTAAGGATGGCAGATATGTTACAATGAGACAAGGGATTAATTTTTGATGAACATATATCATTGGGAGAAAAAAATTCCACACACTCTCTAGTCAGTTAGCAGTTAGTTATAAATTGACTTTATAATTTACCTTCATTCACATAACTTGGGGACAGACGGTTAGAAATAACTAAGATGAATACAATCACCTTTTACTATAATATATATAATAATTAAAACTTTACTCAATTTAACCCTAACTATCTCTTGCTCACTCCATAAACCTTAGGCTCTATGAATATACATCCTTCATATCTAGAGACGGATCTTGTTGGGTTGTCCTTGTTCTAGCCCATCTCAATTTTTTTTATTACTTATGTAAAATTTTTACTTAGCCAACTAAAGCTCACTTCTTCCACAACCAAAATCCAACCATCTCATTAAATTCAAGTATTTCCCAAATCTAATTCATGAATATGTCCTTCATATAAATATAAATGCCTATAATAAATCTTGGTTATTAGGGCTAGATGATTGGATCAAGATTTAAATACATTACTAGCTTTAGAAAATGATGATTTACGCCAAACTAATATATTAATTCCCTTAAAAAAATGCAAAGCTAAAAAATTTAAGTTACCTCGCCTTTAGTCATATTATTTGTATATATATTCTTTTATGAGAATAAGATTGTTTATAACAATGTTAGCATACAAACTAAGGTATTACTTGTGGATATCTTTCAATTTGTATATGAGATTCAATTATTGTTTACTAATAGATACATTTAATTTGATTTCTATATATATATATATATAATCATTTAAAATTTTTAAAAAAAAGTAATGTTTAAATGTTGCATTTTACTCGTATAAGATATTACAATGAATTATTACCAATTAATCATAATTAAGTATTACTGATTCGGCAACAAAAACATTGTTAGAAAAATTTGGGATCATTAAACTTTAAATATTACTCATATGAGCTGTAACAAGAAATCATTATCAATTAATAATGATTAAGTATTGCTATCTAAGTGATATTTATATAAATGTTGCTAATTTAAAATAGCAATACACCCTTATGCAAATGTTACTGATTTGATAACGCTTGTAAATGTTACCATTAGGGTTCATTTGATCGTCCACATAGAAATGGAGATAAATCACTAAAATATCAAGTTAATTGAGTCGATTTTGCATAAAAGACTTTGATTGTTATTGTTAATTCAGTAATGTTGAGTGTCGTTCGAGCACTAATATCACTCCAAATTAATGGAATGAGACAATTTTATTCTACTCAAAGTTAAGATTTAAACAAATGATAATCCAAAAAAGTTGTTTTTCATTACGAAAAGTTGATAATGCCATGGAAGTTTTCAAAGTAGTTCGAAAGTGTTTGGAATCCTAACGAGGAATTGCCCTCTTTCTGATAAACTTAGTTATATTTTAAACACATTGGGATATTTTTAAGAATATTCAATGACAAAAGAAACTAAAGCCAAACGTATTATACATGTCTTTTATTAAATTATTAAATTTAAAATTAAAAAATTGTGTATAAGTGTACCAATTGTTCATTTTAATTAAAAAAAAATCAATTCCAACTAATTTAAAAGATTGATTTGGTTTATTTATTTATGCTAAATTAGCTTCGTTTGGTATACATTCATACATAAAATAATATCACGATATAATAATATCCAACAACTTAAATTAAATTGACCAAAAATGACAATACTTTATTATTATTATTATTTATTTATAATTCGGTTCGCATGCTAATTCAATTTGGCGAGAATTAAAATAAAATAGACTAGATCGGTGGTGGCATTTTGGTAAAATGATAAAGATAGAGATACTTTCCCGTAAATTGATAAGACGTGTGATTTGATAAATTGCTATTTAAAGGTTTTTTTTTGTAACGGCGGAATCGGATCCGACCCAGTCCGACCGATACGCGTTTTATCGCGTTTCCCGATTTATTATCGTATCGGACGAATTGCCGACCACTTAACGATTCCATTGTTTCCTTCCGTCCTCACTCCTCAGTCCTCACGCGGCTCTCGTGCGCCACGTGGAGATAATTGATATCCTCACCCCCCATTCGCTATTTAAACCCTACTCTGTTTCTGGTTCCACACCAACGGCCGCCGCCGCCTCCTTCCTCATTCCCATCGCATGACGACGACGATCGTCTCGGCGACGGGTCCGACGACGACGACTCCGCCAGTCACTCCCAGAGTGTGCTTCTCCTTTGCGGCCTACGCCAAGGCGGTCGTTGCGCACCTCCGCGCTTCCGGCGTCCCCATCGCCCCCGGCCTCTCCCACGACGAGTTCGCCGCCGTCGAGTCCGCCTACGGCTTCGAGTTCCCCCCAGACATCCGCTCCATCCTCCGCGAGGGCCTCCCCGTCGGCCCTGGCTTCCCCAACTGGCGCTCTGCCTCGCGGCAGCAGCTCCGCCTCCTCCTCGGCCTCCCAACCGCCGCAATCCTCCGCGAGGTATCCGCCGGGGACTTCTGGTCCACTTCGTGGGCGCCCCGCCCTGAGAACCCCAGTTCCTTAGCTCCCAATGCGAGGGACTTCCTCCGCCGCGCCCCGACGCTGGTCCCTATTTACCGGCAGTTCTACATTCCGGCATCGCCCTGTCTCGCCGGGAACCCGGTCTTCTACGTCCGTGGCGGAGACGTTAAGCTTGCGGGACTGGACCTAGCGGACTTCTTCCGGAGGGAGCGGCCGCGAGGCTGGGCTGCAGGCGCACCGGTGCCGGCGTGGGCGGCGACCTCCGCTAGGAAGGTAGAATTTTGGACGGACCTGGCCCAGGAGGCCGAATGGCGGGAGAGGGAACGAATTTGCTCGCCGTGGGAAGCGAGGGTGGAGCAGCTGCTACAGGAGGCGAGACAGCGGCTGAAAGAAGCCGGGTGGGACGAAGAGGAGGTGGCGGAAATGATCGCACCGGCATCGGACGCTCCGGCCGTCGGCGCCTCCCCGTGCGCAGAGATAAGAGGCGAGGGAGGCGTGCTGCGCCACGTGAAGCTGCTCTCCCTGGCGTTGCTCCGCGGCGGTTGGAGCGCCGGCGAGGTGGCGGAGTCAATGGGGTGGACGACGAACAGATCGGCGGCCGGAGAGCCGTAGAGACAGTTGATAATTCAGGACAGCCGTTGGATCAGTCTAAGCGATCCTAATCAAAATGGCTCTTTATTCTAATTTTTTAAAAAAAAAAGAAAGAAAAAAAAAGTCGTATATCAAGTGGAAATACGAGCGTTCAATTTTTTTTTTTTTTTTTCAATTTTAAATATTTTTTTACTTAATACTATAAATCAACCTATGATTCTCAAGTGGAAATCTCATTAACATAACTAGCGTTTTTATATATTTTATACTTTATCAATTGTATGTATTAATGTATAGGACATTTTGTTAATTAATAAAATATAGAAAACTAGAAGATTAGGAGAGTAATAACTTGCCTGCAAATGGAAGATATAATTACCTCGTAATGGGACTTATTAGAGGCAATGATTGTATAAGCGTTTAATTTAGAAGATATTGAAAATATCGGTCCCATAATAAAATATAGATAGGTAAATTGAGAAATATTTGTCTTATTGGGATTTTTTTTTAAAAAAAATTGAATTAGGCAGCAAAATTCATCTCCTGTTTTATTGCATATGAGTTGGTATTGAAAACATATGAATGGAAATACCATGTGTAGGCTATTAATCGCATGATTGCGCTGAGTGACATTACTATTGAAATAGAGTAGGAGAGTCCAGGTGTGAATTTAAGTCCCTGATTGTATCAATCTAAGGGTGATAATGTGAATGTTACTATTCGTAATGGACCGGTCGATACACATTTATGCCCACATGGATCAGTTGCATCTCTCAGATATTTACAGTTTAATTCTCAGAGATAATATATTTATAAATATATTTTTTTAAAAATGAAATTCACAATTAAAAAATACTATATTTCTATATTTTTTAAATACTTTTCAATTTATCCTAATAATCTATAAAATTTTTTTATATAACCAGACCACTCGTTTCAAATTTAATATTACTCAACGTAATTAATCATGACCATCATTCTTGAATGCTCGAATCAATGTGCTTTGCATCCGCAGGGTTAGAGTGTCACAAATGCTTTGCATGCAAAGTATATGTGCTGTTGCTTTGTATGAACGCCACACGTCTCACGCATGCCACATTGTGACTTAGTGAGCAACTTGTTGTTGCTGTTGCTTTGCATGAACGCCCCCCGCTTCTTAATTTGCATGGTGCTTGCTAAGAGTTTGGTCGTTCCTTTATAAGGAAGCTTCATCCTCAACGACAAAGAAGCCAGCTGAAGAAAAGGAAAAGCAAACAAGAAAGAGACCTTTCCACTTGACCTCCTTTCCCCTCCATTTTTCCGTCGTGTAATTCTTCATTCCATAGATATTTATGATAGCATTCAGGATATGCTCAGTTTGCCATAATAATTTATGTTAGATTGTGTTCGTAAGAAGTTTCATCATTTTATTATGGGAAATAGATATCTAAATGTGACTTCTCCTTAGCACTGCCAAAGGGGACGAATTTATTTTAAAGAGATGGACTCGCTATAAGACTTGATGTCTTTTCTCCTTGGGCAACGAACGATCTTCATGCAATCCACTTGGACTCAGGCTTTGGGTTTGTTTGGCGTCCGTCTTGAACCTTTGGTATGAACTTCATTGACTCGGTACTCGGAGCACTCACTGATTCAACAACTTGGCGAATCGACTTGGGAGGCCACACATGAAGTTGTTGATAGGCCTACTTAGTTAGGCCGACAGCTTGAGATAATTAATTCAAGTCATCTTGACAGATATGTAATCCTTGACCCTCTGACAGATTGTGGATAGAGATCCAACAATCTTAAAATAGTTTCGAGTGACAGAAGATATTGAGATAAAATAGACTCAACATGTGCTGGTCTACACCCCGATTGAAAACATTCTAATCAATTATGGGGAAAAGCCAAAGAAGTTCACTATGGGGAAAAATCATTTGGAACAGATTTTACTAATTAATTTAATGTTGTAAAGTGATTCCCAAGTTATTCAGAAGTAGTAAGCTATTTTGATGGCCTTCAATGAAAAGATATAATTTCATCTAAAATTGTCTTTATCTTGCAAAATCACACTTGGAACTTGTTGCTCTTCCTTCAGGAAGTAAACCACTCGATTGTATGTGGATTTTCAAGAAGAAAATGAAATCAAATGACACTATTGATAAGTATAAGGTTAGATTGGTAAAAGTTATTGACAATACGAATACCTTAATTACTTTGATACATATCCTCCGATATCAAAAATATATTCTATCAAAGTATTATTGACTATCACCGCTCTATAGAATTTGAAAATATATCAAATAGATGTAAAGACGACATTTCTAAATTGAACATATATATTAGAAATTTCGATGTTGAGTACTAGAAAGGGATAATAAGAATACTAAGGTATTTGCTGTATACTCGTGATTATGGACTGCACTACACAAAATATCTTACTCTGATTGAAGGATACGACGACACAAATTTAATATTGGATATGAATGACTCTAAGTCTACAAATGGGTATGTATTCACTTTAGAAAGAGTAGTCATTTTTTTCGACATCTTCTAAGTAAACCTTAATAATCAAATTTACTATGAAGTTAGAATTTGTTAGCTCTTGACAAATGTGGAGAAAGATTGAATTGTTACGATAATTCTTAGAAGATGTTCTTGGATGGTCAAAACTTGTACCGATAATTTGCATATATTGTGATAGTCAATAAATAATTAGTCGGACACATACCCATCTGTACAATAACAAGTTGAGATATATACGTCGTAGATAAATTACCATGAGACAACCACTCTTAACAGATGTTATGACGTAAATAAATTACCATGAGATAACTACTCTTAACAGATGTTATTATTATTGAGTATGTACTGTCAAAGGATAACCGAATAAATCTACTAAGAGCATCGGCAGTGGCGTTATTAAATGAATATTATAATATGTTTGTGGTGTTAAAATCAATACGAACAATGCATTAATTTTAATGTGGCAGGTGGGGTCATTGACGCGTTAATGGCTTATTTTATATAAAAAAATAATAATAAACAAAATTTTCATCGGGTGCATATGTGAGGTTTTTAATTAAAAATTTTAAACCTTAAAATTAATACCCATGCAAGATGTCTGTTTTTTCATAAAAAAATAAAAAAAAAAATAAAATTAAATTTTAATTAATAAATAAAATTGAAATTGTGATATATTTTTGAATATATTAAAAAAATATGTACGTGGTATGTGAATCCCATAATAATGAGTGTTAATGTTAAAATAAATATGAGAGAATTAATATATTAATATAATAATTTTTTAATAAAATGATGGATTTTATAATATCTATCCATATAGAGAGAAATTTTAGCCTGCACACCCTTATGTGCACGATTGTGGGCGACAAACGACGTGGAGCAGTGACGCGG
>JBBPFQ010000009.1:5017434-5027466 GCA_037974815.1 Kaempferia elegans
AGGAGTAACTCATGTGAAGGGAAGAGGGGGTATGGTGGGGAAGCTAAGAAATAGAAAAACTTGTCACAAATTGTAATATAATTCAGTTAAACAGTATGATGACAACATGTTTACCACATATGTACCTTATTTGAAAGAAACAATCATCATTTCCATATCATCATAAAATCTATATTTTACCTCTGCAAGAATGACCTTCCTAGTTTCCTTAACTGGGACTTCCCTGCATATCAATCCATTATGAGCTCTCCATAAGAGAATTTCTTCAGAACGTTTAACAAAATGCTGTGAACCACTGTCACTGTCGTAATGATTGTTCCCATTGTCTCTGTTGTAAAATATACCATCAGGATCATCCATGTCCTGTGGCAAAAGGAAATCTTGCAATGGACCACCAGAGCGTTTGAGAGGGATAAGGGATCTCTGTGGCTTTCTCAAAAACCCAAAGCAACCACAGCAACCCATATCTATTATGTCAGAAATTGAGAAGTTAATCCAAGACATGCAGAACTAATGAAAGTAAAGAACATAGACAATGCTAGAAAAGAGGATCATATGACAACTACCACCTAAGATAGCTCAATGGAAGACAATGATACTATGATAGATACAATTTTATAGTTCCCTTAGCATGAAATAGTTGAATCTACTCTTCAATAAACTAAGGTATTTTATGCAACAGATAGTTAACAAAAACCTTTTCAAGCTTTGAACTGGAAGGTCAAACTGTACATATTTCATAAACTAGACAACCACGAGCATAGTGCACAATCTGCTCAAGACAGGTATGCTACCGAAAAGAGAAGGATGTGTTGTTTCCAGTAATTCTTGAACACCTATCTAGGTAAAATTTCCATTTTCCCGTTTAAAAACCTTAAAAGAATAGCCTTAAATATTTCATTCCATATTTCACATTCAGAAGAACTAAGATAACTTTCCATAAGCAATTGTAAAGGGTTAAAGAATGTATCTTTCTCACAATAGCTGTACATATAACAATACATTACAGGAATTAAAATGAATACATTCATATCGATGTCTCTTCTTAATATTTTTTAAGGCTTTACTTTTTTTTTTAAAAAAAATGATGCCATCAACTCAATTAATCAGTGCACTAATAAGGGTATGATTAAAAATAAGGTACAAAGAAAGCAAAAAAGTCATGATCATTCATGTTTAGATTACCCATAAAGTCTAAAAATCTTAATCAGCAGTAGACTCTCCAACATACAAAACATTTAGAATTCCAGTCACAGCCCGGCTCAAATGAGAATTGACTCATCAAGTTGTTACATTGAACCACCAACCCAAGTTACTAGTGGTTCATTCAGCTATCTACGAACCTCCTGTATTAGCCCACAAATATCATGGAGAACCAAATAAGAATGTCACGATCTCCTTCACTAAAAGGTTTGATATTCCCATCAAGATCCAAATTGCAACTCCAATCACAATCATCTCTACTTGATGGCAAGTTAAGCCTAGTGGTGGTTTCACTATCACACATCCAAATATTTTACCATTCTTAGATTATCACTCTAATAATAAAACGTCACAACAAACTTCATTAATTTGTTAAAATTGTAAGACTCTACCACCGGTAAAAATGCCCAAGTTAATTCTAAATTGTAATTCATTAATCTAATCCTATAAACTCCTATTAGCCCAGAACTCTCATGGTGGGAAGATACTAGGATAATTCTGTTTGTAATGTGGAAGACCTATTTTAATACAAGAAACATCACTTCTTTTGAGCTTTAAAATTGCTTGCTCAACATCAATGAAAAATGCATGCATGATGATACTACAAAAGTGTAGGAAAAGATCCATCCAATATCCTCATACCATTTTTGCTTATTTGTGCATATAGCTCAGATTTCTATATTGCAAGCATGTAACAATAAGATCTGAATATGAATCAGAAGAAAGGATCTACTTCCAATGAAAAACCAACTCAGTTATGACTTGAATGACAAGACTGAAAGTTAAATAACTTACCTCTCTGCATGAGCAACTGCATATATTGATCTACCTAAATACCACTGTCAAGAATCACCATATTGCATTATTTTAGGAGCAGAAACCATTGATGAAGAACGGTCAATGCAATTTATGGTCAATACTTGTTGCATTGAGAATTACTTGTAACACTCTTATCAGCAAAGTAGTCTGAGAAAAAACAAATTAAAAATAATGTGAGCAAAAGAGAAGCAAAAAAAAAACGGAAGGCCAGCAAATGTCAAACTGAATACATACATGAGCTTATTCCTATTCACAGTAATGATTATATATATAGGAAACACTATGCATGTTGAACAATTCAATGGAAGCATTCTCATATTACAGAACCTAGAACAACCACCAGTACAGCCAAGAATATCCTATACAGGCTAATAATATACTTCTGAGAAGACTTATAAGTGAATTGCCGTGATATAAAAATTAAGATATTAGGAATCAAACACCTCTTTCCCTTTAACTACTCAATATTTGAGAAAATTGTAATCAACAAAAGAATCAAAGGAACTTTTACAAGAATCACCGTGTTAAAACTTGCTGATATAATACAATAAAGCAACTAATTAAGACATATAAATACATCTCTAAAGTACTAAAAATATCTTACTTTGGATACTCTATATTTTTTAAGAAAGCCACACTGATCCTTATTTATGAAGAAACTCTAATGCTCACAGTCTTGTGAAAGAGAAAATTAAAAAAAAAAATCCTTCTTGCACATAAGCATGGAAAATGATGAAAGCTATACAACACACCAAAAATAGCAAGAGCATTCTATACCAATTGCTTGAAGATGATGACAAGTCACTGACTTTTAACATAAAATCAATGAAGCGTCCAAGAAGAAAATGGTTATAGCAGTGTGCAAACCATCTACTAGAATATAATGACAGGGGAAGAGGCATAAGAGGAAGCAGAGGAGTCATAGACACCCAACATAATGATTTACCATGAATCAGAGATCAGAATATCAGAAAATTTTGTCGTTCACATATGGCCGTATGAAAATTTCAGCATTTTTTTTATTTTTAATGTTTCTTTTCCAACTATAAAGCTTTTGCCATTTTCCATTTCCTACCATTGCACAATGGTTAACAAATCGGAATAGAACAAAAAATGAGATGATCAGGCCATGCAATAAAAAGAAATCACAAACATTTAGCCGAACATGCGATAATCTATAAGTCAATCAATTAGATGAAAATTCAGCATGTTGAATGGCCCTACACATTGATTGACGTAAAAAATGGAGCTTTCATAATTGATTAAAAAGCAGAAATGAAAAATATTTCCATCGACCAAAGCAAATTTACACGTATACTCTATGCAGAAACAACGAACAGAACCATAATCCAGATCAGGAAACAACCAAACAATCCACTAAAAGCGCACAATTTTAGAAACAAACAAACCAATGGAAGAAGGATGACCTAGACCGACTCTGCTGATTGTGCAGATGGATACAATAGAAGGGAGAGGGCGGGCATAATAGAGCAGGCACAAGAAGAAGCGAGCAAGGATGACCGGAGACGGAAAATTAGGTTCGTGGGAGGCGTCGGTTCCTAGCAACGAAAAGGTGTGAAAGGGGGAAGGTGAGCGAGGAGGATGGGGAAAACGAGTAGGAAGTGCCAGGGGAGAGGGCGGTTGCAGAGGGGAGGAAACAGAGGACAAGAGGAGGGAGCATATATGCAGACTGACCTTGGAGACACAGGCGGCGGCGGGCGGTGGTCGGTGGCAGGCGCCGGCCGAGGAGATTCTGGCTATGGGAGAGGAGGGAGTCCTAGAGAGAGATGGAGAGATGGACGATGGGCCGTTGAGTAGACTCGCGTCGGGTGCAAAATACTCAACCGGTTCAATCTGGCATGTCATTACGACACGCGCAGGCCCATGAACCGACCCGGTCCACCATGAGAATTTCATAGGCAATAGAAATTTAGGAAAAACTTAAAAGGATGCTGGCGCTTATTAAGATTTTCATTAAAAGAATTCTTCTTTATTTAAAGAGTTAAAACAGCACTTTAAAATTTTCTCATCTGAAATATATCTAGTATAATACAATTAACTTATAATAATTTCCTTTTAATTCAATTTAATTATAATTATTATATATTAAGTTTTTTTATACCAAAATATTCTTTATCAACTTAATCAAAATCACTCACGTCTTCAAAATTATTGTAGCAGTTCAATTGAATTAATTTTGATAAATTTAAATAATTTTGATTAAATTGTTTTTTAAAAAATTAATAGGTAAATACTTGATTATAGTAACCTTAAATAAGTTAGAGTAAGCCAATAAAAATGAGGTTGTTTTCGAGATTAAAAAAAAATGATAGAGGCACTAACAAAAAGACATCAGAAGAATTTACCTTATAAATTTTCCTTTCGCTCCTAGTTACAAACTTCACGTCCCTTTTTCAAAAGCCCCTTGTAATTCTAAAATCAAAAATCGTTTAGGGGTGTAGGCTCTTTTTAGGGAGATATTCTAAAATAGGAACAATAAGCAGGAACAATCTAGAAATTAATGATAACTGGACTTCGGATGTTAAGCTAAGCCACAAAATAAAATGAATATAAAGAAAGAAAGAAACTGTCAATTCTCTTTGCATCAAATTGTAAATTATAAAAGACAGTCCTATCTTAAATACATCTTGGACAACAAATTACATTATACAAACTTAAACTTCTTTTGTCTCTTAACTTTTTTTTTTTTTAAAGACCTGACTAATTCTAGAGAGGAGCGATCTCCTCCTATACGAAAGCACTCACGGCGCTCAACAGTCAACTTTGACTGTCGAAAATTCACTGTAAAGTGTACACTTGCCCCAGCTGGATCACGAACTGTGTCTCTTGTCTCTATCTAACTCATCATCAGAGTAAGCAACTATTGACTAGATCGCTATTAGCCTGCATTATCTTAGTAATTAAAGCAATAGAATCTATAAATGTCATACTCATCAAAACTTAGGTTTCCTAAACAGATTGATCACCATGGTGGAGACAAACAATGAGCATGAGGAAAGGAAGGAGTCACAGTACAGAATTGAAAAGAGAGCGGGAAGCAGAAGAAACAAAATAATGAGCACGAATAGAGGAAGAGAAGTAGGGTGAGTTCATTGCTAAGCTTAACTCCTCAAAATCCACCATGGCTGCGACAACTCAGTTGTCAAAATCCCTTGTCAGCGATCGCAGTTCGTAGAATCAGGGAAGACAGTTTGTTGCCCACTCTATTGTGTCTCAAAGTGTTTCATCTACCAATTCACAAGTAGAAGTTAGAACAAAAAGTTTCATTCTCTGACCGACATAGAATTAAATTTCGATCCATGGTAAATCTTACCACCTAAAGTAAATAACAAACAAATACTTAGTTCATGGTCAAACGATCGAAACTATTAGCCACTGCCTTAATAGCTTGTTGTCACATCTTCAGTTCTCCATGCAAAGCGAAGTTGGTAATCAAATTTCAAAGTAAATCCACGACAGGACAGATAACTGAAGATCATAAAAGATCCCAATCTTCTTCCGAAAGATCGATACACAACTTGCTCATCCTCTGATTATCTGGTGAAAACAAAACATTACAGGAACATACAATTTATTTGGCATTTCACTGCACACATTGCTTCTACAACTGAAGCTTACAAGCCTGAAGTATTTCATCACTCTGAAAAATGAAAATAGATAGGGAGTGCCCAATCGAATTGATCCAAAAGTTGTACCTATGCTATAGGGAAGAAGAACAAAAGTATTCCATCATTCTCAGAATCAAGCAGCTTACGAGCTTGAAGCTTGGGATAGATTGATCCACGACAACTGCAGCTCCAATTCCCCGCTCTCTACATTTTTGAGCCTGACAATAATGTCCTGTACCACTGTGCCATCTCTCCAAACAATGTCACTCTCGTCGGCCAAGCAGTTGTGTCGGTTGGGTTTCATGGTGGTGATCACGGTGCCATTGGGAATGTTGGACAAGTTCATCTTTGTTGCCGCTACAAATGGATGGATATCGATCTCCGCATCGCCCATTTTATCGTCTCGGCTAAATAGGTCCTTGTCGAAAACTTGCTACAAGAACACATCAATGAGAATCAGCAATCTATCTGCTATGTATCCTATAAAGGAATGTCTAAATTTGAATTTAACTGGGCACAATACAAGTAGCATTGTTACTTTACATTCATATCAGTGAGTCAATTACGTAGAAAATATGCTTCTCCTATAGACAAAAGAAGAAATATTAAGTTAAAATAACTATTTATTTGGTTCAGGTAAAGTAATATCGAATTGATATAGTAGTTTAGGCATCACAAGGGAAAACTTCTTATAGATACTCACAATCCCTATTGTCTAAGAGAGAACAATTTGAAGCCAACTACTTACTTGGTCAACGGGAAGTAACATCAAGCCATTAAGTAGTTTACGTATCACAAGGGCAAGCTTCAAAGTAGATACTTACAAACTTAAGTGGATGAATAGGATCCGAGACAGTGAGAGTCAAATCTTCGTTCCAAACTGGATTAACATTGTTCTTCTTCACACTTGTCTTCAATTTCTGGAAATAAAGTGAATAAACAAACGATCAATGACAAAAAATGAAAAAAATATTTCGCCAATTTTACAATGCAACACCCATAATGCAACCTAAAGAAGATTGCTGTGTAACTTTCTTCTTTCTCCACCAACGATCGTAAGGTTACAAACTGTCCGTACACTCATGAACTAGTAGAACAAGTCGAAACTGTTCTGTCTCACATATAGGAAATTCTGTCAAAATGAAGGTTTTGAGAAAAAATTTCTTCAACATCATGCAATAGTGTGTCCATGTGACAAATGACCATCTCATAGGAAGAGTCTTTTTGATTGGTGCTCAACAGCATATATAACTGAAAGTGCCAAATTTACTAACTAAATTAAATTACACGCCAAAACAGGAAGAAGTCATTCATTAATTTCATGATCGTCAGAAGAGCAATATGTTTCCTTTAAGGAATAGAAGTGCAGCCTAAAATGAAATATGGAGGTGTAAGGATACAAAACGAAAGACATGAATTGCATCAGCCAAGCGTCTGTTCTGTCTCTAAATCTCTCTCCATAAAGCCATGACAGTATGGAAGAAGTTAGTTCATACCACAAGTAGTTCCTTCAAATGCTAGAATATTCCTACAAGTCGAAACACACACAAACCTAAAAAATTACTAGATGCAGTCTGCTCTTTCCTCCATACCCTCTTCCCATCCCATCATTCGATGAGCAACTTTGAATTGGGAAGAAATTGAAAAGTCCTAAGCTAAAGTGATGATCATCCTGAAATCCAACAGCTAGAGAATAGGTGATCCCCATGTTCAAAGGAAGAAGTACAAAATGTGGCATATGGGATCCAGTGAAATGATCTTTCGAGGAAAAAAACATTTAGTTAGAAGTCTGCTTGCCAAGAGGAGCCAGTGGAAGACTTCCAGTTCAAAAGGACGACATCATAACTTACAGTGCTTCTCATTCAACAGCTATCCAAAACATTTGTCCATTCCAATGAAGCATATATGCTTATGATTTCAGTCCCACCACATACAGCAATGGTTTTATTAGTTACAGTTTTTTACCAAAAGGCGCATGTGAGAATTGGTATTTACCAAAAGGCGTACCATACTTTGAAATTTACCAAAAGGCGCAGAAAAAAATATGAACTCTTTTTTTTACCCCTGCCACTAAAATGCCAGCCATGTTAGGCCTGATATCTTATCATATCAGGTTCAACGTGGGACTGATAATTTATCAGGTCTTTGTTGGGCTTGATATTTCCATATCAGACCCAATATGATGAAATATCAGGCCCAACGTGGCTAGCATTTTAGTGACAGGGGTAAAAAAGGAAGTTCATATTTTTTCCTACGTCTTTTGTTAAATTTAAAAGTATAATACACCTTTTGGTAAATATCAATTTCTAAGTACGTCTTTTGGTAAAAAACTGTTTAATATAGGATGGATGCTACTCCAGAGTCCAGACGGATAATACCCAATTTCGATTGACGAGATTCACTCACAAAGAGAGAATATAATTAGAAATGCAACCAATGAGATTTTCAATCGGTATTTTTTGATCATTTAACGTTAAATAGGATCATTCATGAATACAAAATAAAATTTAAAGAATTCCTGAGTAATCGATTAAACTAATCAAAACTTAGTTTAATATTTAGGTGTTGAATTTGAATAGAATGATATATTTAATTGACTAACAAACCCTTGGTCAACTTAACAAACGAACATAAAGTTAGTTGTTGTCAATTAAAATGCTTTTGAAGCATCTAAATATATCAACAAAAGTGACAAAGGACGACTAAGATGATAAACCTAAAAATGTTGTCTATTTAGATGGACTATTGTGAACGTTTTTTGATTTAAAAATTTCTATGAAGTTAGAATGATCACCTTCAAATTAATCGGTTCAAAGAATTGAATATCTGAATTATTAAAAAAAAGTGACAAACAGTTAAGGTATCATCATGCCAAGAACAAATAAACTAAAATCAACACAAACCTGAAGTTTGATTCATGTTTCAATTATGTTAAACCAACCAATAATCAATATCAATGACACTTTTAAAACACCCAAACAACATCTTTAAGGTTCCTAAACCAATTTAGGATGCCCAAAAAAATTTAACAAAACATTTCTTGAAGTTACTATCAACTATCTAGACATCTCTAAATTGACCATAGATAGTCCTCGATATGTAGTGTGGGAAACAAGGAACTTAACCCTAAATACCTTATAAGTAATAATATATGAATTAATATCATTACGGATCAAATCTATTAAGTGATCTAATTAATTATTATTGTTAATTTTGTGTTATTGGATGTGAATTTATTATTGGTCTTCAGGTTGGTTTTGATGTAACCAATTAAATTAGGTTGGGTTATGTGTTGTGTTAATCTTGTGTTTAAGTGTGCAGAATCTTAAAAACACAAGAAGTCGAGCGAAATACGCAGCGGACGAGAATGGTGGAACGGGAGAGAGTCGACGGACTCGGCACATCCGAGGGAAGAGGAACTACTGAAGAGTACACCGACGGACAAGAAGGACGTGCGCAACGTTCTGAGGGACGAGAAGCCGGGAGGAAATGCGCTTGATGAAAAGGGCGGAACATGAGTTCGGGTGAGCTCTATTTTGGATATCCGAGATCACCAAGGCGACTAGAGACGAAGCTGGAGACTTCGGGAGCTAGCCGGACGAAACCAACTCAAGCCGGAGGGAATCAAACCAGTCAACACAAGGTTGATTGGTCGGGCGCTCGGAGCATGTCCGAGCACCCGGAATTAGATAAAATCTTATCTGAACCTCGTTGATGATCCATTTGAGAGGGAGATTTGACCATCTAAGGGCACTCGGAGCGGATCCTGGCGCCTAGAAGTGCTCGAGATATATTTTACCAGAGGCTATAAATAAAGCTCTGGTTCTCCTTTTTATTTATTCCAAATACTGTTCTCGTTCTATTTGGAGCTGTAACGAGTTTATGTTTCAAAGTCTTGTACGATGCTTCTCCGCTCCGCCTACGACAAAGGAGTATTTGAATAGAGCTTTAACTTCCTTAGAATAGTTATTCACTGATCGTGATCCAAGTTATCCTTTCGCGTCTTGTACTTTATTTTCTATTTAGTTTATTGTGATAATTGTGTTTGGTTTAGTTTTAATAGTATGGGAAAGGAATTTAATTTAACTTGCAGATTAAACTGACATCTATTCTCTGGCCCTACACAGTCCTACACCTCTAACCTAGTTGGTTGACACATTTGGGATGCGCCTTATCCATGAAAATATGACATTGGGGTGATAATGAATATAAATTAATTTTGTATGTATAGATGCCATATAAATCAATGCTAGAGATGCCTTGTGGTTTAGTATGGACAGATACATCAAGTGGAAGCTAAAACTATGACTTTATGTCAATGTTCAAATGAACCATTTAGCTAGTTTTGAGTTTTATGTCAATCATAGGATTCAAGATATAT
>JBBPFQ010000009.1:5171528-5188114 GCA_037974815.1 Kaempferia elegans
ATTCATATTATCTATTTTTTATACATATTTTATACGTAATATAATCTGTGAATCACACGGGTGGAATAATAATAATAATAATAATAATAACATTTAATTTTCTTTTTTCTGCCATGCTTAATAAGGTGTGTACCTTGACAGATTTACCTTTACAATAATAATATTAACATTATTAATCAAATTCCATTTTCATTCTCTCTTTCAGGCTTTATAAACCCACCTCTCTCTTTCTTTCTCACACATCTACAGCAAGAATCCGATCAGCCATGGCGGCCCAGCTTCGGTGGTCCGCTCTCAATCAACGCGTCACCGACCATACCGGCGTTTACCGTCTCCCTTCCCTCCCCTTCCTTCCTCGTCGCATCTCTGCCACCACCAACCTTTCTCCTTCCTTATGCTCCCTTCGCTTCACTTCGTCAAGCCCTAACCTTCCGCGTGCTCTCTCCTCTTCCGATCTTCCCTCCTCTGGAGGAGGTTCTGGCGGAACCCCCGGAGGAGGCGGTGGCGGCCGATCGGGCCCGGAAGGAACTCCTGGTGACCATTACGACGAGGAGCGCTTTGGTTCTTCTAGCTTGCT
Source organism: Kaempferia elegans (assembly GCA_037974815.1). Lineage (NCBI taxonomy): Eukaryota > Viridiplantae > Streptophyta > Magnoliopsida > Zingiberales > Zingiberaceae > Kaempferia > Kaempferia elegans. Next base: position 5,172,106 of record JBBPFQ010000009.1, read on the forward strand.
CGGCCTCTTCCTCGAAGGTTGGCGGGCTAGGGTTTCGGCGGATCCCCAGTTTCCCTTCAAGGTCCTTATGGAGGAGCTGGTCGGTGTGAGCGCATGCGTCCTCGGCGACATGGCTTCCCGCCCCAACTTCGGCCTCAACGAGCTCGACTTCGTCTTCTCCACCCTTGTCGTCGGGTCCATCCTCAACTTCGTTCTGATGTACCTTCTCGCCCCTGCCTCCGCCTCTCCTGCTGCTTCATCTTCCCTCCCCGGAGTGTTTGCTTCCTGCCCCACTGGCCATATGTTCGAGCCGGGGTCTTACTCGCTGTTATCACGTCTCGGCACTTTGGTTTACAAAGGCGCGACGTTCGCGGCTGTAGGTTTTGCCGCTGGGCTCGTAGGAACAGCGATCTCAAACGGATTGATCGCTTTGCGCAAGAGGATGGATCCAGATTTTGAGGTTCCCAACAAACCCCCGCCTACGCTACTGAACGCTGGCACCTGGGCTTTACACATGGGTTTGAGCAGCAATTTCCGTTACCAAACTCTGAACGGTTTAGAGTCTGTAGTGGAAAAAGTATTGCCACCTGTAGGATTTAAGACGTCGGTGCTGGTTTTGAGGTGCTTGAATAATGTGGTTGGTGGGATGTCGTTTGTATTGCTTGCGAGGTTGACAGGGTCACAGAAGGTAGAAGCAGAGAAGGAAGAAGACAAGCACAGGCTGATTGATAACGGTGTCCCTGCAGGTTATGAGGTTGAAGATGCTGATTTGCAGAGGAATGAGTCAAGTAAGTGATTCTTAAGTGATGGTTATAGTGGTTTTCTGTCAAAGAATGAGGAAATGCGCAATATCTTAGGAAGAAATAGAACAGAACTTCGGATGTATTAGTACTGAGCTTAGTAGTTTCACTTTGTTAATCCTCAGAGTAGGTGCTACTACTTTTCTATGTTGAATGAATAACTAGGATTATGGGTGTCTCACGTTCTTTTCCGCAAACTCTTTTAGCTGTTGTTTGTTAATCTTTCAAAAACAAGCATCTCATAGTCTCTTGATATGTACACAGATGCATAAAGGCTTCAAAAGTATAAGATGTTTTTGTGATTTTATTTTTCGTTCTATTGTGTCCTGTTAACCGTGTCATATTTAGGAAGTTGTGTTAATTGCGTTGATTAAGATCATATAAATAAATATGAACTCACTATAAACCTACTTATATTTCAATAAATAATTCCAAATGATGTAAGATTGGTTAATTTTTTAAAAAAGATAATTTATATATGATAAAAAGTTGGTAAAAGATTAATTAATTTATCTATTCGATAAATGGTTGGAGTTATGTTGTGCTGTCATCATATTCATTTTTTTGTTATGAAAGCTTTCTTCTTTTGACTCTGAATTCCGGTTTCACTTCAAGTTATGTTCATAACATGTCCAACATGGAATAGTTGAATGGATTTGAAATTAGCATGGCATATTATCTAACAGAAGTTTTAGCGCTTGAAATGCAGCTAATATTGCGTTACTGTTAGATAGTTAGTAGTTATGCTATTGTTTTTAGTATCAATTATTAAGTTTGATATTTTATATTTAAGTTTCAGATTTTTCTTAAGCCTTTTGGGCTTGTTAAAGTTTAGAACATTTTTTTTTTGTGAAACTTCTCTCTTTCTCACTCTCAATCAATGCGTTTACCTGTAATTAATCAGTTACATGGAGAATCAGGTATGTAATTTCTCATTTGTCTCACTTTAGCTAGTGTGCTCTCTTTAAAATGCATCTATCGTTGTTATTTAGTAGGTAGAGAAGGAAAACTCCATCGAAAATTTTCTTCTACATACTTGCTCATAAGTCATAACTTAGAATATTTGGCTATTTTTTTTCTTTGCTGAATCAAATTGCTTGTACTTTTAATGACATGCCACATTTATTCTATAATGATCATTAAGTCAAGAGCAAACTGGGTTTGTGTATAATATACAATTATTCATTACCTTGTTTACAAACTTGCAAACATCACTTATGAACAGGTCTATACATTCATCTTGTTTTCACCTCCTACTCAAGTTCAACTTTTATTTACAATATCGTAAGAATCTCAAACCACTAAAGGCTTATAAATTACTGAGTATAGTGGCATATTGCATCTTAAGATTGGAAAATACCAGAATAAGTGGAAAGAATAAGCGGGGATGAAAGCTTTTCCTGGAAAACAATAGATCTGTCCATTGGTTACTTAGACAGATGGACTTCCAGGAAGATATGATGCCTTGGTAACTTGCAGGAACTGAACAAGGTTGTAGTCTCGAGCTGAGAAAAACATGCATGAACCTTGCAGCAGGACCATTTGCGACATTTTTCTTTGGGTTACGGGTGAGTACATGACAATGGATGTAAGCATGAAAACACAAGGAGGATTATCAGCCTAGGAGAAGGATTTGGGATCAATAATGAAATCATTTTCCAATGAGACATGTGTATCTCATTTGGGATCTGAGGTTGAGAACTATCCATCGGATATTTTCTATCTCTTGACAATATCTCCTATTTAAAGCTTGATGTTTTTGCCAAGACCCATAATCTTGTTCGAGCTCCATGTTCCAGATGCATCTCCACTCACATTTGAGGTTCAACCAGGGCTCTGCTGCACATGCAGTTCTTTACCTTTCCAAACACCTCAGAATTAGTAGGGCTATATACGCTGGTGCTAAAATGTTCAGCTTCCCAAACGAGAAAACTTATCTTTAAGCTTTCTTTTTTTGTTGGTGTTACCTCTGATATGGAACTTGTGATTTATGGTATTTATTGTCTGGATGAGGGTTTTGATCCCATTTGATGACTCACGTTGTCAAACAAACAATATCTTTTTTTAGTCTTTTGGCCAATAAAATCTAAGTGCAAGTGAATCTCTTCTGTTATGAAACCAAGTATCAGGTTGGAATTTGACTAAATCTAGCTACAAGTTGCGTTACTAATGTGGTAATTATTTATTTTTATTTTTTACCTTTTTCTCTCTATTGAAAAGCTTGGTATCATACATTGTTTGCTTGGTTTCTCTAAGCATGTTCCTGAGTAATTATGCAGGGCTTGCATCATTTGAGGGGGTGCTATTCTGATTGGCTATACATTTTTAATATGCTAGCAACTGTATTCCAACTAACATTGAATTTTATATTCTTCAAAATTGCACCGAGCGGGCAGAGTGATGTTTGAGCATCATACCTGAATTCTCATGTAGGGTAATTCTTTCTGTTTATTTTATTAACTTCAACCAGTCACGTTTAAAAATAGAAGATCAATTGCTTAGAGCTTGAATTTGATATTAGTTGAGATTATATCTTATTTGGTAGTGTTTTTCCGCACAATATATGTGTAGTTTAGGCAGTTAGTGTCAGAAGATCATGCAAATTTGGCAAGTTGTGTCGAATAAGTTCATATCTGTTTCCAAAATGTAGCTTTATATATCTATATCTATTTATTTATCATTTGGATACAGAAGGATTTTGTGGTTAAGGTGCAGACTGCAGGATTTCTGTTTCTTCTACAAAAACTAAGCATAGGGACTCCAACATGTCTCGTTTGGGCGGTTGCTGTTTAAAGGTCGTACCAATTGTGCAATTTTTATTGAATAAGCTTGTATCTGTTTCGAAATTGTGGCTTCATTATTGCCTGTATTTTGTAACAAAATAAATGTTTATGGCATCCTGGATGTCTTGCGGCCAAGCAAATATGCGAGCGAATGTAGAATGGTGGCAGGAATATATCTGCAGATGACATGCATTTTATGGTACCACTGAGTGTCATCACAGTGATTATCTGTTGCCTATCGTTCTCATCAGTTGATTTGTTCCTGCACGGGAACCAATATATATTGAATTCAGTTGCCGTCACTTTGGTTTTCCAGATTAGCAGTGCCATATTTTACATATTGGTCATTGTTAAATTTGTTGCTGGCTTATCTGAGAAATTTAACGGCCTAGATTCATAGATTGATTGGTATTTTTATGGCTATATTTTGTTGATTGCAGATATTAGTCGCTACGTTGATGGATTGCCGAAGTCACAGATTTAGGTGAAACTTTCATCTGACTGAATCCATGGGCAATTGCATTTTCTGCCAATTAGTGACAACTCTCCTAGAATTTTTCTGACTGCAGGAAAATATGAAAAAGTTTTCGTATATGCTAACATGGTTTCTCATGCAGCTGTGAGAACCCTTCATTTTGGTTAGAAGTCGAGCCATTCAGATTTGACTCTTGCATTACTGCACATTTGTTATATTTTATCATATGATATCTTGCAAGAAAAAGAAAAGGAAATATGAGTGAGAGGTTAGATAGGAGGATATTGAAAGGCATGACACCACGCTACACTCCGAGTCCTACAATTTGGCAACCTACTATCCAAGCAAACCAAGAAACAAGTTTGGGATGAGAGGAAAAACGGTAGATAGGAAAGGTAAGATGCTCCCAACTCGTTCAGTGAGTTCAAGCTGCCTTCGGGTTGTTGAATTGGTTGGTGTGGTCCGGTTCACAGCAACTTTGGTATGCACAATCTTGGGAACAAAAGAATTAGTCTTTAAGCTTGTGATTTACTAAACATGTTTTTGCGTTCTCTTTATTTATTTATTTCTCTTATGTTATTGCGATGCAACTTTGACAGTTCAAATTTGCCTTCCTGGAGAATGCCTTTAATGACTTGCTCTTTGGCACACCAAAATTGGGTCTCCAAGCTGATTAACTTGTCTGCATCCACCAATCAACCTCGTTCTTTTTTTAATTTTCAAAATGATCTCAATTATAAAAACATGATTTTATTCTTAGTTTGTCTTTTCCTCAGATGGAATTAAATGAGAACATTGTCATGAGAAAGGTTCCGCCTCTTCTTCGGAGCATCTAAACTGACACAAAGTGTGCGCGGTGGAGTCCAAGTTGTATTGGGAGGCATGCAACCCTTTGAGCCAAGTGTTCTCTCACCACCTCCATGAGCTCTAACTCAAGCCACTTGGCTCCATCTGACAGCACTTCTCTTTAACCATGGTTAAGAGTTGAGCAAATCCATCCATTTCTGAGTTGTCACTGTAAATCCATGGTCAAGCTGAAAGCCTGATACTTCCCCCTTCCTCTCCCTATATATATGCACTCACAAACAACCTCCTTCAATTGTTCCAATCTCCAAATCCATGAAAAGCTCTCCTGTCACCACCTCCTCCAACGTGTTTCAAGTGGCCAAAGCCGAGAAGTCTCTCCAAGAAAGCTTCCAACTCAGAGAAGAGGAAGAAGAATTTGGACCTGTACTGTGTCTCCAAGCAGATTGGTACACCAGAACTGGGTCTCCAAGCTGATTAACTTGTATGCTTCCACTGATCAACCTCGTTTTTACTTCCAAAATGATCTCATTTATAAAAACAGGTTTTCTTTTCATTTATTTGTATTCTCCTCAGATGGAATTAAATGAGAACAATGGCATGAGAAAGGTTCCACCTCTTCTTCAGAGCAGCTAAATTGACACCAAAATGTGCGCTATGGGGACGAAGTTGTATTGGGAGGCATGCCAGCTCTCGTCTCTCACCACCTCCATGAACTCTAACTCAAGCCACTTGGTTAACCATGGTTAAGAGTTGAGCAAATCCGTCCATTGAGTTGTCACTGTAAACCCATGGTCAAGCTTAAACCAACCCCTTCCTCTCCCTATATTTGTACTCCACACTTGCCTCGTCGATCACTGTAAGCAACCTCCTTTAATTGTTCCAATCTCCAAATCCATGAAAAGCTCTCCTTCCACATCCTCCTCCTCCTCCTCCAATGTGGTTCAAGTGACCAAAGCCAGGAAGCCAAGGCTCTCCAAGAAAGCTTCCAGCTCAGAGAAGAAGAAGAAGAAGAAGTATTTGGACAACGGCAATGGCAAGAGAAGTTCTTCTTTCAGAGGCGTCACCAGGTAACAATTAAACTTAAAACAAAGAAAAATCTAGTTGTGCGTGGTGTTTCGATTTGTGGCTTGTCGATCTATAGGCACAGATGGACTGGGAGGTATGAAGCTCACCTGTGGGACAAGCTTTTCTGGAACCCACTCCAGAAGAAGAAAGGAAGACAAGGTTAGTAGAAAGGCACGTCAAGGGACTTACTTAATGAACATGATCTCTGTCAATTATTTATTTATTCTGCCCTTTTATAGTTTTATTTCAATGGCATTTGTTTTCCTTTTTTCTCACTTGGATCTTGTCTCGTGAACTGCACGTGGGTTGGGGATCTCATGCGGCATCGGTATAGTTTATTTAGGTAAGTCACTGCTTACAAGTGTAATAAAAAAGATTCGTCTTTGAATTGGTGGTGTTCACTGTGAAGGGGCTTATGATGATGAAGAAGCTGCAGCTAGGACGTATGATCTCGCTGCACTCAAATATTGGGGTGCTGAAACAGCTCTGAATTTTCCTGTATGTGCTGATATTTAAATCTGTTTTGTGATAAAATAATAGATAGATAGATAGATAGATAGATAGATAGATAGATAGATAGATAAATAATGCATATGTTGGATCCAGTTTGATACCTACAGAAAGGACTACGAAGAGATGCAAAGCATGTCGAAGGAGGAGTACTTGGCTTCTCTCAGGCGCAGGAGCAATGGGTTCTCCAGAGGCGTCTCCAAGTACCGTGGGGTGGCGAGGTTAATTAACAAATATGCTCTTTAAAAGGATCATTTTTTTAGTATTATCTTTTGGTTTCAAATCTGAATCATTCATTCATTCATGCTTCCCATTTTATATTCATTTTCTGTATCTGGAAGCACGTGTTGATGGCTGATGACGAGTAATTCATCTTAGAACAAAATGGCTTTTCTTTTTGAAGTCCAAAATGTCGGAGAGTTGTAACAGCCGTTTAGCTAATTAATGGCTGAAATTTAATGTTTTGGCCGAGTCTAAATACGTTTCGTAGCATGCACACATTTCCCATTTGAGGCCAGTGCTCTGAAAACAAACTGATGACATGGCTGGAATTTGGCAGGCACCACCACAATGGGAGGTGGGAGGCAAGGATTGGAAGAGTTTTTGGCAACAAGTATCTCTATCTGGGAACCTTCAGTGAGTCCTCATATCCCTTTCTTCTTCTTCTTCTCAATAAAAGTCTCTTAAAATCTCATTTCAGGCACACAGGAGGAGGCAGCGCAAGCTTACGACCTCGCGGCGATCGAGTACAGAGGCCCCAACGCAGTCACCAACTTCGACATCAGCAACTACTTGAACTGCCAGAAGGTTCCTGCCACAGCTACAAGCACTCCGGAAGCTCCTCCTCCGGAGGTGAACCTAGATTACTACAACTCTAAGGAACCTCAAGCCGAGGGTCACAATGTCGTCGTTGAAGAAAACATGATGCCTTGGAGTCCTTTCATGGACCAATTCTTCGACGGCAGCTTTTTCTCTGGCACTGGGTTCGAAGACAATCTGGAGGTCCTCTTCGAGAAAGAAGGAAATGCCGCTGCAAAAGATTGCTTCTTTGATGAGTCTGCCGTGGTGGAAGGAGAAGTTGGGTGAGGGAAAAGGAGTGGCGACTTCAGACACCCACTTCCTGATACTTTGTGTTTTTGCTACGGCCATTGTGGTTGTGGTTGTGGTTGTGGTGGAGGAGGAGGAGAGGAGGAGGAGGAGGAGGAGGTGGTGGTGTTTTTTTTTTTTGTGTTTGGTACTGCAAGAACACTTGTGACCTTTTTTGCTAAGTCATTTGGATTTGAAACTTCCATCAAGCATAATTTGGTTGAGCAAGCAAATAGAATTTCTCTATTTAAGTTGAACAACTAGATTAATAAAACTAAATTTAATTTGTCCATTGTACATCAATTAAAAAATAAATAAATAGGTTGATGAGTTGAATAGGATTGAACAAAAATTGAAATTACGGTATATGTAATCGGCTTTTTGAATGCCAACTATAGTGCCAGTTCGTTGACCTGGTTCGACCAGCTCTCTCTGGGTCATAGTTCGACCGGATTTGATCCGGTTTATCTGCCATCTAAAAGTCGGCCTTCTCTCCATCGCATCCCTTTCTTCAAATTTCTCCGATTCTCTTCCAATCTCTTGGATTACACATAATTTATCAATTTCAGTTTTATGAGTTACTTAAAAGATACGCACTTTAGTATTGTAATATCATCCTTCCTAAAGAGAAAAAGTCCAGTCCAATTCTTACTTCGACTTTACTATATCTTATTGGACTAAGCCTCCGATTATACACATGCATGCTTATTGTCGGACCAAAATTAGTTGGGTTGACATTGATAAATTCTATCATGTGTTGACCTAAAATGATGAGTTTAACCAGATGAACCACTCATTGATAAACTGGAGGTGACGGTGCTAAGGTTAACTGACAATGTAGCTAGATACGGCGGAGGTGGAAGTGTAGTCCCACCTGCACGTACAAGAGCAAATATCATATGACATTAAAAGTGATTTCCTAATAGGTTTCTTCTATGCTCAAGTCACTGGGTGCAGTGGACAAGAGGAAGTAAAAAAAAAAACATAGAGACACATTAGCCCCTCAATGGAGCGGATCGAGCACATAATTAAGTATGTATAGGTGGAGGAATAGTTGTGGAGATTGTGTTCATTTTCTCTAGGAAATTAGGAATTGTTCCTAATTTAGTTTAATAGTTAAATAACTATTAAATTAAAGGCTTAGCTAGCTATGTGGAGCTTAGGGGGCACCATCTGGAATATGATTATATGGGAGAAGAAAAAACGTACATTGGGATGTTTTTTTTTATTAAAAAGCTCAATATAAATTTTAAATTTTTCTGATCTTTTATGCAAAAAATCCAATGAAAAACCAACCATGTTTTATTTTTTCTCCCCCATGTTTTCTTTATCACTCTCAAATCTCAGACCTGTTTTTTATTTTTATTCTTTACAGTGTTTTATTTATTTTTTTCACGTGTTTTCTTATTGTTTTGTGTTTCCTTCTCTCGTGTTTAATTTTTCTTATCTCCCGTGTTTTTATTTGCTCTCTCGCCATGTTTTCTTCGTACTCCTCTAATCCCCATCTTATTTTTTTTGTCCCTGGCCCTAATTTTAAACTTTTGGACGGTAATAACTAATCATTCCTCTTGGCCTAAAATATTGGCTTACACAACTGTGACGAACGTCAAACTCTATAGAAATTTGAAAAGGAAGAGATGATTCGTGTCTGAGAAGGCACAATGTGAGGAGAGAATACAATTAGATTATAGATATTTTTATTAGTGATTTATCCAGTACTTTGGAAATAATCAAATAATTAAAACAACGCAGTCCTAGACACAGACGCCTTCCTCAGCAATTTCACCTTAGCCTGTGAACCGAAAATAGGTACAGGACAGTCTTAATAAGGTTCTTGAATGTTTTTTAGTCCGATAATAAAGATTTTCTCAGTAAAAAGGCATAACCAGTTCTACAACATCATATATTGCCAATGATCATGTCTATGTAAATGATATCTTGTAGATTTCTTTTTTTTTTTTATAATTTAGATATCCAATTCTTCAACTCAATTAATTCTAAAAGTGATTAGCCTGATCCCACTAAAATTTTCTATCAATCATTACAATAAATTCAAAAAATACAGATAGATCCTAACAGATGGCCTAGCATCACGAATTATTTGAACACTCAGAACATGAGATATCTTGCATGAGTTTCAAACCTTCATTACATAGAAATCCATCCTCTCTTACCAGCACACGGTACCCCGGGGAAGTTCGTATCTATTTTATTGGGCAATATAAAAGTGCATTGCATCGGGAAAAAAAAACAAGAATTGGATTTCAAGCTGTTTGTGGTGGTTATCGGAATTGTTTATGATTTGTATTTGCAAGATTATGTAGTCATTATATCTGTTAAACTCAAGGCCCTCTTTGGATATTCCGCCCAATCAATCAGGTATGAGACAAATATGAAGTATGGATAAAAGAAGCTATATTTATAACAATATGGGAAAAAATACATTCTATTGTATTTCTTGATAAAAACGAAGATGTAACAATTTCGATAAAAATATTTTGAATTTGATAAAAAAAAAATAGAACAACTTTAATACCAACAAATGGTCTCCAACATTATTTTGAAGCACAATCATAGTCAACGAAGGTACCTGATCACATGATCACATTGAGTGATGTAGAAAGTCATTTTGATCTAGATATTAAATTTTGAGAGCTCTGACAAGTATAGAATCATATCGAGTTTTGTTTTGAGTTCAATGGAGTTACATGAATCTAATGCTAAGACTTTATGCAAAACTACATCCCTAATAATATTTGAGGACGATCAAACCATGTGCTTTGAAGCCATCATTTTCAGAGACGATTTGGGGGTGTTGAACAGAATCATTAGTGTATATTTGGCCAAAAATGGTGCATTAGAAGAGGGAATTCCTAAATGCAGAAAGCACCCTAGGAGACAACAACAAAAAAAGTGCAAAGAATGAGCCAAACAGAAAGCTGATCGCATATTGCAGAGGATCTATCTCAGTCTCGGTTGGAGCAGAACTACTCTTTGCATTCGAGATTGAAGCAGATGGAAGAGCTTCAACAACAGCATCCGCAAGATCATATATGAAGGAAGAGGTGCAACCCAGAGCTGGCACCCTGCCCCAGTTCTCAATGCCTGATTCCAGAGCTAAGTGTTTGTACTCCATGTCAATCTCTTCAAGAGTTTCAATATGCTCACTGACAAAGCTGTAAAGAGGGAAGAACAGGAAATTGATATCATTGGCCATGGCAAAACCACCAAATAAAAGAATTAGTTAAACATCCTTTTCCAACATGACCCAATTTTCCCCTTTAAATTAACGTGTAAAAGTTGCTACTGCATGTATTGGACCTTCTCAGCGATCTAAAGTAGTATGTGCGCTAGATTAGGATGGAGATATATAATTAGTTAAGAAACTAAAATAGCAGCACCCTATGGGGTAGAATACAGCTTTCATACTATTACTATAGGACAAGTACCTAGCCAACACTTGGATCTATATTTACCCAAGCTTTTATTGATTCACAATAACATTACAACTTGACTTATGGTTATTAAAAAATTTTTGGATATCAATAGGACCTTCCTAGATGGTTATCTTAATATGGCAGATTTACCCTTCTTTTCTAATAGTTTTGCTGCTGCTCTACCTCATTTTCCACCATTTCATATTTCCTATTATACTTTTTTCAAGCATATATTATAATTTACTATGATCCGGCAGAACAAAATCTCAGATAAATTTAACAAAAATTTGAGAAATTTCTTCTAACACATGTTATATAACAAGTCGGTCTTTATCCCATAGCTGAGCTTGAATTAATTTCTTTTTCAATGATTATCCTATCAAGTTTCGTTTCACTGAAAAAGAAAAAAAAATCAGTTTCCATCAAATTCTAATATTTGAAGTCAATTTTGGAATACACATATAAAGCACATACAAGCATGGGCTACAAAACCTGATGTGTGACATGATCAAAGAAATACTTCCTACAAATTTAGCGGATGAATTGATGCAGTATATGATTCTTCGCAAAGGAACTGCAACTGATTGACCAAAATTTTGTATAACCATACAACAATTCAGCTGAATCTGGAAAAGATTTGATGACGAGGTTAGACAGAACAAGCTACCTTATAGGGATTGCAAGAAGGCTCTTTACACCATTCTGACCAAGCTCGACAATGACTTCATCAGTATATGGCTTTAACCACTGAACAGGACCAACTCGACTCTGCAATGGGTAAAAATTGCATGAACGTGCAACAACCAAACAGAAAAATCTCTAACAAATCATGAGATGTTGGTAAATGACATGATTATTCCTTTAAAATATATTATAAACTTACAAAACAGCACCACTAATAATCGGAAAACAACTTGCTGTTGGTGTGTTGAAAAGATAGATAAGTTACTAAACCTGATAAGCTAGAGTGTGTGTATTGTTGATTCCTCGTGATTTTAATTCGGCCATGATCAAGGTGATACAATCCTCCATCTGATCCCTGTATGGATCACCTGCATCCTTGACATAACTAAGTGGAACTCCATGTGCACTGAAGAATATCATGACCTGCAATATAGCCTATTTCATCAGGCCACTAATTCAACTGGCAAAAATATGGGAAACCAACTACATTAACTACCACAATGGTTTATTTCATCCTAGTTTTCGATTGGCTCTATGCCAGATTTTAAATGCCTAAACCAAAAGTTTAACATACATAACCTGACAACCTCACTGATTTGAAAATGCAGGGCCAAAGCATGGATAAGAAAAGAAAAGCTCACAGACCATTATTAGCAAGCAAAGAAAAGCTCTCATCATTCATAAATGTGGCATTAATGAATAAAGTGGAGAAAGGTAATTCAACATTAATCAAAACAGTTACCTCTTCAGGCTTAGTAAACTTCTGCAGTTCAATTTCTATCAATTCAGACATTGACTTGATGTAACCTTCACGTTGATACCATGATTCGATAATAGATATTGGCAGTCTTGAAAAATAATCATCTTCCCTACAATATGTCATGTCACACAGTAAGCAAAAATGAATCAAGCTTTGGCAACAGATAACATTTAACTAAGAATCAAGAGGAGTATCCACCTGATAATGCTCTGTAGTACACGGATGCTAGAGCCACTAGTAGATATTGAGAACTGAGGGTAAAGAGGAAGTACAACAAGCTTTGTTATCCTGTCCTTCTTTATCTGTCATCAGATAGGTGACCAATAAGAATATAACTTAGCTGGAGAATTTGGAGAATATCAACTCAAGCAAGAACTTGCAGGTAACAATGTAGCAACCATTGTGCTATGAGTATGATTAATCAAATAACAGATAATCACTATGAGATCGAACCAAATATACTGTAGCATTTGCATAATGTGTAGTAACTTCTCCTATTAGTGTAAATTTGCACAACTAACAGTATGAAAATGCATGAAAATTGCCATCGAATGGAAAAATAAGGAAGGTTTTGGTCCTAAGAGTGGTGTAAACATGATGCATAGCTTCAGGATTCAACAATCAAAGGCATCACAAAAGCAATTAATAGATAATGAGAAACACACAAGACAATTACAGAGCTTAGAGCATACAAATGAAGGTACCTGATGAAGAGCTTCCTCAGTAAAAGGCTTCCAGTATCTCATGCCAACGTATACATTGGCATTCAAATCCTTGTCTTTGAGAGCCAATTTTAGTGCTTCTGCCTGTTTTTTTTTTTATTTAAATTCAATTATGTCAACCACAGGAAAATTTTCCAAAATGACAAATGAGAGAGACAAGTTTAGATTCAAAATAAAATTCTGCCAATATTTTAGCTCAGATATCTATTCTTCAGGGGAAAATGATTCACATGAAAAATTCCTTTTAGTAAGAAATAGCTGCAAGAGAACAGATTATGGACCTGCTCGTCAGTTATCCTCCTTAAAGGTGACCCGCCACCAATAGCAGCATAACCCTCCTTACTTTTTGGAGCTCTGACAACTGAAATAAACTTGGCTAGAGGTCGTTGGAGAAACCGAAATAACCTAGGAAGTCGTATTATATCCTAAAACAGAACCATGAGAAAAACAAAACATCTTAGGTAAAGCAACTAGTAAAATAAGAAAAGACCAAACTCAAGAATTTATTTTATATAACATGAAGAAGGTGTGCACTAAAGTTCTTGCATGCATAAGAGGATAGAATATAGCATATAAACATTTGATTTATCCCATGCATTTTGACATCGTGTCCATATTTAGTAATTGAACAATCTGAGCTAATGTTTCTGATGGTGCAACAACTATATAGCTATTGCTGCATGCCCTCCAACTAAAATACTATCAGTGATAGCCTCAATCAAGGGGGACAAAGCCACTATAGCTGCTTCACTCTCCAGAACTCTCTTTTTAAGTCTTATTCTTTGTGCTCGATGTCCTTGTGTATTGCCAAACTTATCACGACAGTATAGAACAGAGTTTCAAATGCTTCTACTCAGAAGCGGCGGCTTAAATAAACAATTTAAGAATCTGATTACTGCAATAAGCAGCAGATTAAAGGAAGCAACAAACACCACACTGGCAAAATCCAAACAGGTAAGCACACAAGGACATGGATGAGATGACAATATCTGTTATTCACCTCTACAACATAACAAAAGTTGGCACTTGCACAGAATAACTTACTGGATCAGCAAATAAATTATACAGGAATGGTTGAACATCATTAAGAGTCTCTGGACCACCAAGGTTCAACAGCAACACACCGACCTTTTCTTCAGCAGTACTTGAAGCAGTTTTGGGGAAATTCAGATCATGAAGATATGCCTCAGTGGAACATTTTACACTTCCAGCATGGGTGTGCTTCTTGACTGGAATATGAATAGATTGAGAAAAATTCCACTTGATGGCATCAGATATAGGACTAAATATGGCAAATGAATTTGATGGCCTACCAATTTTCTGAAGACCATAGTTAGGGAAATTAGAAGTGAACTTGGCACAAGATACAGAAGAACTTCCCCTGAGCCTTGACATGAAACAAAATTTACCTCTTAGCACATCTTTATGGATGTAGTGAGAATCGTGAGCAAAGAACAATGAGGTAAATAACAACCATGAAATAATTTTATAACTAAAAAGAGGAATCCGCTTGAAAAATATAAGGTAGGAAACATTCAAGGAGAGGAATAGTAACGCTCACAAATGTTTAGAGACACCGCTCCGATTCCTAAGTTCTAGGAGGTTGGTTTGAGCAACCGCAGAATTCACAGCTTCCATGCGTTAAGCGCAGATCAATCACAATTCCGTCTGAATAGCAAGAAAAAGAAAAAATAGGGGAAAAAGGATTAAGATCTAACAACAATCATAATCTATCATATCAAAACTGTAAGATAAAATAAAGCGCTAAAGCAAATGCAACTCCATGTGGTTCTCATATATATGTGTAGGATCAAATAAATAGAACGGATCATCTGTGAACAAATCAGAATTTTTCCGCAGAAATCAATCTTAGTTCCAAGTCAACTTGCCGTGACCGAACCAACAAATACGCTATCTAATTGACGGAAAATCTAATTACGATTCCAGCAACAATATTGCATCAGTACGAAACTTTACAGCTACAAAGTAGATCCAGAGACATCTAACAAAACAGTGTTTTCGGAGAAGATGGCGAGGAGAGGTGGAAGAAGACGCACCTTTCAATCGATCAAAAATCCAAAAAGCTTCAGGTGGATTAGGGTTAGCAGTGGATCACCGGATCGGAGGAGAGCGAGAAGGGAACGAGTAGGCGAACCGCACCGAGAGAGATGCCTGTAAAGGAACGGTAGCAGTTGCGTGGTTGCTTTGTTGCGGTCAAATTAGGCGACCGGAGACTCGCCGTCCCTCCCGTCACATTTGTTAAGCGAAGAAGGTCAAAGGGAAGATGCAGGGACCCGCTTATTGGATCGGTAGTTAGACGTGGATCCCACATTTGTTTAAGTCAGGGTCCTTTATCGGCAATCAGGCCTTCAATTTAGATTCAATCAATCGGATTGATCTGTCCATCAAATAATTTAATAAATTAGATTAAAATTTTATTAACCTAATTCCACTGTAGGTCAAATCAGACACGCATAATTAAATTGGTCATCACCGGATTTATTTGTTGGACAAGAGTTCGAGATGAAATCAGTAAAAATATCTTTTCACATGATGATCTATTCAATTTTTTAATTTACCTCTCTACCTATAATTGTGGGATTGGCTGTGTGAATACTTCCTAGGCTGAAGTCAGCGTATGACATTTTTACAAAAATATTTGACAAATCATCCTATCAGTATACACTCTCAATATCCGATAAATATAAATTTGCATATTCTTGTAGATTGATTCATTATCCAACTACTCCGTACAAAAGAAACTACTATTTCTAAACTGTCATACAAGACGACGTACCTTGCCTTGGTCAATAAACATCCACCATAGAAACAACACTCAAATACTTGTAACATCCTTATTTAAATAGACATATCTTATTCATATGTAGTCAATCTTTATCC
>JBBPFQ010000009.1:5219821-5233208 GCA_037974815.1 Kaempferia elegans
TTGTAATTGACTTGTGTAATTGTGATATTCAAATTAACAGTGAATTACTCAAAA
Organism: Kaempferia elegans; assembly: GCA_037974815.1. Lineage (NCBI taxonomy): Eukaryota > Viridiplantae > Streptophyta > Magnoliopsida > Zingiberales > Zingiberaceae > Kaempferia > Kaempferia elegans. Next base: position 5,219,876 of record JBBPFQ010000009.1, read on the forward strand.
TAAACACTCAAAGAGTGTGAACCTTGGAGTAGGAGTCGTCACATGCTCCGAACCGAGTAAAACTTGATCGTGTTAGCATTACATTTTCTTTTCTCTATCTATTCTTATTTCAATTGCGTTTTCTTCCGATTTTTCCTCTCAATTGTTTTACGTTCGAAAAAGTAAAACAGTCACAAGTACTATTCACCCTCTAGCGTTTTCGATCCGACACCTTCTATATTTGTTACCAAATAATTAAATATGAACAGCTTGATATGGGTAAAAAATAAGACGATAATTGAACGTTAACGAATACGTTTAAATTATATAATATTTAATTATATATTTTAAAAAATATTTTTTATTAAATAAATATATTTTTAATAAAATATTTAATTTAATTTATAAGAATACCAATGTTGTTATTTGAACTCAATAAAAAAATTGAATTTTAATTGGCTCGATAAGTTTTCTTAAATAATTAAGCTTAAAACTCATTAGTTGTCCATATGTGAGCGGTGTAACAAAATTTATTGAAATGCTACCTTATATAGTAACATATGAACACCCTTATTAGTTCCCTCGGGACAGTGCGATGGTTAAGATATGAGAGGTTGCCACATAAGTTCTAAAGGTTAAAACTCGACAAGTCCGAGCATATACCTCCATATTTTTTAACCATTTACACAATGACTAGTAGTCACCCTGTGATTTACCTCTTTCGTGTTGACTTAGGAGCGGATTGGCGGAAGCGCTAGGGACGAATCACCTTTTACCATATGTGAACACCCCTATTAATTTTTCTTTTACAGTTTAGTTTTTAGAGTTTATAATTTAGTGTTTAGGTTGAATGAAGTTATTTTTTTTTTTTAAAATAACGCTAGATATTCATGGAGTACCCATTAAGATGACAATGAATAAAGTTCGGAGTTAAATTTCATATTCTTCGTCCCCTTATTTATCAGGGATTAAATAATCTTCATATCCATACTTATTTCAATCTAACTATCGTCATTTTAAAAAAAAAAATATTAAAAAAAATATTATATTTTTTAAAAAATATAATTAAAAAGTAAATTATATATATAATATAATTTAATTGGATATCAAATGTCAATAATTCCTTCATATCATTTTTCCATTTTAAATATGTTATATGAGTTTTGTTCTGTAGTTATGAGCATTCCATATGTGACATCTCGTGTTAATTAAAAAAAAAATCACTCCAATGTAAACACAAAATCCTAAAAAAAAACAAAATTAATACTCGGTTTGCATAAATTGCCCACATGAGCATGATAATTATATCTATATGACATATATCCATAAGCATATGTGAATATATATATGATGATTTATCTTTTTTTTTTTCATATAATTTAATAGACTATGTGGTAAAAGCTGATTCGTTTGCTCCAATACCTCTCTAAGTCAATACAAAGGAGTTAAATGACAGATAACTACTAATAATTAGTATAAATGATGTATATTCAGATTCCCTAAGTTTCGATCTTAACATTTTATACGATAACCTCTCATATTTTATCTATTCCATCGCCTCGGAGGGACGTCTAATAGACTATGGAACATGCATTAGGTGAATCATTACTCCTCCTCATTATTATTATTATTATTATTATTATTATTATTATTATTATTATTATTATTATTATTATTATTATTTCTAATTTTTACTGGGCGAGTGGGCGTGTGCTACACTGCCTACACTGGACATCGAGACGTCGGTACGACTACATAAGCGCTCTCGCACTTGCCCAAATGATAAGACGATTCTCACGCCTTCATCTGCGCCGTCGCCGCAACAACCCTCGTCGATCCATGGCTTCTCCCCCTCTCTACTCCCCGGTCGCCTTCTCCGGCGGAGATGGAACCGCTGTCCTCGCGCCCCAGCCAGAATCGCAAGCCGGAACCCCGCAGGGCGAAGGCGTGGTCCCTGCCCCTCCCGCAGCTGGGGAAGACGCGGAGTTCGGCTTCCAAAGGCCGGAATTCGGGACGAATTCGTTGGTCGGGACGGTCCAGCCCTACGATCGGCACCTGTTCCTCTGCTACAAGTCGCCTGAGGTGTGGCCTCGGAACGTTGAGGGGTCGGACTCCGATCGCTTGCCGAGGTTACTTGCGGCGGAGATCAAAGCTTCTAATTCTTCGATCGATAAGAAGGTGAGCCTATCCCCCGAAGTTTCGTAGTGACATCTAGGTTTTTCGTACATTTCATAAGGTAAAGCATATATGATGATCTGATTCCTCTATCCGACTCGCTAGCAAAAAATGTATGCCGATCATATTTTAGATAAGAAATTATGAACTGAATGTATCATCAAATATTTTTTTGTCATTTCTGCAACGGATGTGTTGGAAAAGAAACATCCAAGATGCTTGTCCTAATTCTTGCCATCGCGTTCATTAATTTCTTGTGGTGAGTCCACATATGCATGTTCTTCTTGTGCTACGGTAATACAGGGTGTTACAAAATGTTACGTTGCAGTTACACTTCGGACTAAGAACTGTAACTCGGTAGTTGTGCAGTGTGGTGGAGCTTCTTCTGTTCCTTACCAAAGAAATTTCAGTATCTGAAATTAATTTTGTTATTCTTTTTTCTTGATGATTAATTTTGGAATGACTACTGTATGTTATTGTTCTCCTGTTTGAATTAATCACTAATGAGCGGTAAATGTCTTGTTTGTCCGAAAGAATTTTTCTGACATATTACCATAGATTGCTATCCTATATTTCCCTCTGTATACCATGTGTAACAAGTAGGACCTTCAGATGATGCAATGCAACTTTTGAGCTAAAAGAATTGCATTGACAAAAGTTTGAAATAGATTTAAAGAAAGAGGAAGCTCTAGTTTGTCTAATTGTACGCAATAAGCAGTATATGTCACACAAGAATTATTTTTAGATTAAAGTTATGAATGTTCTCAAATCCTTAAATTTTGATGTAGATGGTTTTGAGCCCAAGACCTTGTCAATAAGTTCCATGCTCCTCACCAGTTGAAGTGTTGAACTAGTTGGCACCTTTGTACTTCAAGAATGTTGACACATCTCGCCAGAAGTTTAAGATTTATACTAGAGTTGCATTTTATACAGTGTGTGTAATTCTATTAGTTTTAAAGGAGCACTAGTCAAGAATAGTTCCTCTCATTAATGTGTTTTGTTGTCCATCCATTTCAACATTTCTAGTGGACATTGCTCTTTATTAAGGGTGTCAAACGGGTCAGGTTGCCTACTACATGACTTGGCCACATAAGGTGTGGGTCATGCCCGACACCATGTAGGTCATGCTCGACATGGTGTGGGTCATGTTTGGCATAGATTGCCAAAGATTGGTTTGTGTCATGTTGGGCCCAACCAATCCTATGGGTTAGGTTGGGTGGCAGCAACTTGGCTCACAGGTTGTGCTCAACATGACTAGAGCCTCGAAATTTCTATATTTTCCTTTTTTTTTCTGTATGTGTGTGTCTGTGTGCGTGTGTGTATATATATATATATATATATATATATATTTGTTTTTCCATGTTTTTCAAAATTTTTAAAGAATTAACTAAATAATAAATTGATCTATGGGAACGAGCCCAAACCAAACACGGGTCACTCGGATCTTGGCTTGTGTTGGGTGGAACTTATGGAAGTCATGGGCCATGTCTGGAATGGCATGAAAATTAAATGGGCTTACGGGCCCAATGGATTTGTACCATGGCACAACCTATTGACATCTCTACTCTTAGTGCGTGGATTTGTCATTTATCTAGTTGCACAATGAGGAGTAGCATTCTAATAGTTCACTGAATTGGTTGATTCCAATCTTGATCAACCAGCCCAAGTTAAAATAACACCAGAATTTGAAGAAAACAGATTCCCTTCCAACCTGTGACAGAACATTGGCACAAATAGTCGGATGCATCTGGTTGGCAATTGGAAGGAATCCAGCAGTCCATTCTTTACCATATTGTATGAACAAATTTTTGGAAATAATTAGCATAGTTTTAAGTCATTCATTGTTAATAGTTTTTCTTCCAAACCTAACAACCTTGATCACTGATACTGAGTTTGTTTTTTTATGCCTTGGCTGATTCTGATACTATTTTGTGTTTATACAATTTAATGGATCATTGGTTTTTATTAACCTTATTGCTATTTAATAATGAATTATCTTTGATTCACACAAGTTATATATGCATACTGTCTTACCTTGAACTTTTCTTGCACCGGTTTTGTTAGACTCGTCTCACCATCTGTCAAGGAGAGGATGGCACTGATTTCTCAAATGGCGATGTATTGATCTTTCCAGATATGATAAGATACAGGTTGGTAAATAATCTTTAGTCTACCAAACTGCAGAATGTATAGTCACACTTAGATTCAATTGGATTTGTTAATTACAGGCAATTGACACATTTTGACGTCGAACCTTTTGTTGATGAAGTGCTTAAGAAAAATTCTGAGTGGACTCCTAAACCACCTGAGCCACTTTCAGGTTCATATATCTTTGTATGTGCTCATGGAAGTCGAGATCGCAGGTGTGGTGTTTGTGGTCCTGTTCTAATTAAACGATTCCAAGAAGAGATATCATCACGATGTCTACAGAGTGAAGTATTTATTAGCCCTTGCTCTCACATTGGTGGTCATAAGTATGCTGGCAATGTCATCATATTTAGCCCAACTGTCAGTGAAGCAGTGTCCGGACATTGGTATGGATAAAATATCAGATGGCATAAATTTGTTTTTCTTGTCATCTCAGAGAATTACCCCGTCCATGTTTAGTTCCTTTAACATTACTCTCTTAATATAACCTTTAAAGTGGAGCGATAGTTTACTTTTATTTTTGTCTTGCCTAAGGTATGGATATGTGACTCCGGAGGATGTGCCTACATTGCTTGAGCAGCACATTGGAAAAGGCAAAATTGTGGAGCATCTTTGGAGGTACTTGATTGTCTTATATGAGGTGGTATTTTATTTGAATTGTACTCGACAAATTGTTAGTCATTTAAGAGCTATTCTTCACATATTAACAAGACAATCACAAATTTGACAACCATTATTTTGCTTTATAAGGAAACCTCATGCAATTGAACTGATGAGTTTAGTGTTGGATCAGGGGACAAATGGGTTTATCCGAGGAAGATCAGAAAGCCACGCTGAATCTTCTTAAGGTCCAGCTCAACGAGGGATTAGATGAAAACAGAAGCAAAGAGTACGCTAATACCTCTGTTGATGGTGGCAACAATGCTGCAACACCTGTTGCGGGCTGCTGTCAAGAGAATCCAAATGCTACTTGCTGCCAAGTCATGGATCCATTCGTCATGCCCAAGGAAAAACCCATAGTGAGCAAAACAGAAGCCCAAAGCAGTCAAGAGATAGTGCGGGAGAGTGACGACAAATTGTGTGATGCTAGTAACAACCAAGGTCCACGCGCCAGGAAGCTCTATAAGTTGCCTACTTGGTTTGAGAGCTGGGAACGAGAGGATTCCTATGCTGCTGTTGCTGTAGTCGCAGCCATTGCTTCTGTTGCAATAGCTTATAGCTACTATAGGCAACCAAGATGAGAGGATCGTTCGTTGAGCCATCTGTGGGTGGCATAACTGTGTTTTGTTTCGAGGCAGTAGTATATGCCTTCGTCATAGAAATAATATGTTGGTGTGTGAATGCTATAGCATGTTTGAAGTCGCATACTCTCACATAACTTTTGAACACAATGAATTCAAATGCAATATGAATGGTTGGGCTCCGATGTTAGCCTTCCAATACTATGGATGTGAATGCAATATGATTGGGCATGGATGTTGGCAGCTGAGAAGATATCTCATGTTTATCAAGCTTTAATTGCATGTTTTCAGTAATCAGAGGATGCCAACGTCTTTCCTTTATTTTTGAATTGATTGACTCTATGAAATGAAGGGGCATATGAAGTTTTTCTCTAAACTGGTGTTACAAAGTGACAAGTTTTTCTTCACAGATATTTCTACACAATCAAAAGTTCGTAGAAGGATTAAGGTTTAGGGTTTAGAATAAACTGGTGGAGAGGGCAGGGTAACTTCCGCTGCATCTTTTCCTTCACCCTTCTTCCAGTCTTTCACTAATAATCAAGCATCACAACCTTCTTACTAACTTAATATTGTCTGTGTTCTAGACCCTTTGCCTGTGGACAACCAGTCCTAAAGAAGAATTAGGCCGCATTACATCTATTGTATATAATCTTATTATGCTATTATAAGAGATTATTTTTGCGATTCAAAGTGATCACAATGTTATACTATAATTTTACCATGAAGCTCTCCTTTTGTTCCGTATATGGATTCATTAAAAAAATGTGTTTAATTTTGCCATGGGGACCATATATTTCCACATGTCATAATGTTTGTAAAATATCTATCATTATGATTCATGTTTAACCACACATTTTGATCCAAAATTTTAGACAGTGAAAAAACTTTCCTTGTATTAAATTAAATTTAAGTAGTTTAATAAATTTCTAGTTTATGATTTCTAATTAAGCAGTATAGAATAGAATCATGGTTTAGAAAATTATCAAACTTAAATGTTATAGTATTAGAGCCAGTAACATCTGTGACTCTAAATTAGTCGGGCAAACAAATCAATCTTGCTTTAAACGAATATGCAGAGAAGCTTCATTTTAAAATCTAAATTTGATTGATTTTTTTTTTAAAGCTGAGACGTAAGGTTTTTTTAACAAATAAATTTTAACATTTTCATGTGGAATTGATATGTGAGATGATTGAACTATCTATCTATCTGTCCATCAAAAGAAAAATTCATTACCAAACAAATAAATTGGGACAGTGATGGTTTTGAATGTTTCCGTGGACTTGATGATGGATATACAATAAAAAATAAAAAAAAATTACCTCTCCTATCCCAAGTTCTCTATAATTTAGAGATTAATTATAAAGGGCGTCTGAGATAGCATAATTAACTTTTACTGTCAAAAAAAAAAATCATTAACAAACAAATAAATTGGGACGGTGATGGTTTTAAATGTTTCCGTGGAGACTTGATGATGGCTGAACGTCCACTTGTGGTGCACAATTCGCCTACGCAATCTCCTTGTCAGAGCTTCAATGGAAGTGGTTGAACTACATTTCCGCTTTGCTGGTGTCTTTCAATTCAACGAAACACATTCATTGGCTTTTCTCTGATCATCCTCTTACTGCTTATCTTTTTCAGCTTTGAATCGATCTTCATCACCGACTTCCCCTGCATTGGCACCTATCATATGCATAGGCAGCATAGTACTTCAATAAACAAATCCCACACATGGCATTAATTTAAACACTTGACAAATTCATCATCTCTATATGTCACACACTTGACAATCAGTCATATCGCTTCGCCGTTTGACTTGCTTGCCTCGGCCATGGCCGCCGCCAACCCTCACCCTCAAGGATCTCCCTCGAGTACGTTGTATCTTCATGTTTTACGTTACTGTTTCAGTGAGTCACACTGCTGATCGATGCTGCAGCAACAGTGTTTCATTCAGCTACTGCAAAATCACTGCTTGGTTTGGCACCAAGCGTGAGGTTTGGAGTCCATAAGAAGCTCTCTCATGGCCGTGGACTGAGAATCCGAGCAACTTCCGGCGACAGCAAGAAGGTGGAGATACCGAGTCAGTGGTACAACCTCGTCGCTGATCTCCCTGTAAAACCTCCTCCTGCTCTGCATCCCAAGACACACAAGCCACTTAAACAAGAAGATCTATCGCCGCTTTTACCAGATGAGTTGATCAAGCAAGAGGTCAGCGAGGAGAGGTTCATCCCTATACCAGAGGAAGTCATCGACATCTACAGGCTATGGCGGCCAACCCCTCTTATCAGGTTTGTGTTCTTGGATTAATCAAGCAACTTAAACAGTCATATGAACAAAACCCCTGAGGATTTGCCTTGATCTTTTGATATGTAGAGCCAAGAGACTAGAGAAACTGCTTGAAACACCTGCAAGGATCTACTATAAGTATGAGGGTACAAGCCCTGCAGGATCTCACAAGCCCAATACTGCAGTCCCACAAGCATGGTACAATGCTCAGCAGGGAGTGAGGAACGTCGTGACTGAAACCGGCGCCGGCCAGTGGGGTAGCTCTTTGGCTTTCGCTTGTAGCCTATTCGGTCTCAATTGTGAAGTAAGAACGTAGAAATGTAGATCAGTGTATACCTATTTGGTTCTTAAAATCTTAGGCAATTTGGCACTCAGGTTTGGCAGGTCCGCGCTTCTTATGATCAGAAACCTTACCGGAAACTCATGATGCAAACATGGGGAGCTAGAGTTCATCCGTCGCCCTCTACGGTCACCAATGCCGGTCGAAAAATCCTTGAGGATGATCCTCTGAGCCCTGGCAGTTTAGGGATAGCAATCTCTGAGGCAGTTGAGGTTGCAGCTGCTCATGAAGACACCAAGTATTGTTTGGGGAGTGTTCTAAACCATGTGTTGCTTCACCAAACTATCATCGGGGAGGAATGTCTCCAGCAACTGGAGGCGATCGGTGAAACTCCGGACATGATCATAGGCTGCACCGGCGGCGGGTCTAACTTCGGCGGGTTAACATTTCCTTTCATTCGGGAGAAGCTGAAAGGGAAATTGAACCCCCTGATAAGAGCTGTAGAGCCAGCAGCATGTCCTTCTCTGACCAAAGGCATTTACGCCTACGATTATGGCGACACCGTCGGGATGACACCATTGATGAAGATGCATACTCTCGGCCATGACTTTGTCCCTGATCCAATTCACGCAGGTGGAGGAATTTCATGAGTGATCTTGGCTCCATACATAGTTCTTGCCTCTGTTTAACCTTTTGGATTCTGAGTTGTTCTTGGTCATAGGCGGCTTGCGCTACCATGGAATGGCACCACTTGTTTCTCATGTTTATGAGATGGGATTCATGGAAGCTATATCACTTCCTCAAACTGAATGCTTTCGCGGTAACTAAAAAAATTTAGTTATTACCTTCTTTTTGGCTTTCCACTTTGTCCCTAGAATCAAAGATGTTTCTTCCTGATTGATTTGAAAAGTTCAGTAGTTGCATAACTGTCGAGATTGTTCACAGGTGCATTGATGTTTGCACGAACAGAAGGTCTAATTCCGGCTCCAGAGCCAACTCATGCCATTGCTGCTGCAATAAGAGAAGCGCTGCACTGTAAAGAGACGGGCGAAGAGAAAGTCATACTGATAGCAATGTGTGGACATGGACACTTTGATCTGGCTTCCTATGGGAAGTATTTGGAAGGCAACATGGTTGATCTCGACTTCTCCAGTGAAAAGGCACAAGCATCGTTGGCTGCCATCCCTCAAATTGTTCCCTGAAGCTGAACACATCGATTGCAATAACTCTTTCCTCCAAAAACTTGTAATCTGCAAGTTGCAAAGACAGTTTTCATTAGCTGCTTCATTTGCTGATATCAAACTCTCTTCATTTTACGAATGCTGGAAAAAAAGAAGGAATCGAACCAGAGCTAACAGCATAACTAAGAAATGGAGAAAGAAATACCTATTAGGCTGATGCATCAGCTTTTGCCCGCTAATTAAGATAAACTGATGCAATATCATTTTAAACTAACAAAAAAAAAAAAAAAAAAACATAGATGGTCATCTTCTCAGAACACGAGCTTCAAACATATTATAATGGACAAAAGGAAGCTTAGAATGTCATTTAAACACTAATGCAGAGAGGAGGTTGAATCCTGTATATATATATACAAATTATGCAACCAATCTAGCTTCTTCAGAATCTGGAACTATGATGTCCAGCCTCATCATAGGTTTGTAACTCTCAGGAATCTCTGCCCCTGCTTGTACACATACTTCTACTACTGCTGGAGCCTTCCCATAGTACCTTCTGAGAGCAGTCCTCAAGGGTGGACCATTCGGATCACAAACGTGCCAAACGTAATTGTGAGGAATTACCTCATCCAACGTTGCATCCTGCCATCCGTGCTTACCATCTCTCCATTGGTGTTTGAAGGCTCCACAAAGCTTGACATTGTGACCCCATGGACCTACATGAACCTCAGAGCAATAACCGCACGCCTTCACTGAATATTCCTTCATCAGCTGCCTCACACCGCGTCTGACTGTGCTGTATGCTTTCAGAGTGGTTTCAGCAAGTTTTCTTGTTTTATCTGCTGACAGCAGCGGGGGTTGCTCCAGTTTGGCTCCGTAGGTGTCCAGCTCTACAAGGAGTGACATGTAATCTTCTGGACATAGTGGCTTTGGTTCCTCCATATATCCACCCCGATCAATCACCTTTTTTCCCAGCATTCGAATAGGGGATGTCCTTCTACGAGAAGGGTATTCGGGCAAATCAGCACCCGCCTGAATACAGAGCTCCACAACTGCTGGGATCCTGTCATAGTCGAAACGAGTCTCATGCTTGATGCGCCTTCCAAAGGGGTCAAAGAGGTGGTAAGATTCGATAGGGATGAGAACATCATTGATGGAACCTTTGACCCAGCTGTGGTAGTTTCTCCGTTGCTCACTTCCAGTGCCATGGCAACCTTGAATTTGGTGGCCAACTGGACCAACATGGACTTCAGGACATTTGCTGAGGTGGATTGTCAAAATGAGTTTGATTATATTTAAGCTAAATAAATAGGATTTATGAGATAAAAATCAAGACACTTCAGCTTATCTTAGGTAATTGACAACATAATGGAAAAGTAGAAATTTAAGTATCGCGATGAACCGATTTGTACAGTTCATAGCATTTTTCATTCTTCATTTCATCTTATCATTGAACTTACTAATGCATAGAGCAAATGGCTACCTTACAACATAACTAACTTGTAAGCATAAATCGAGCAACTGTGATCATGAGATGCTAATAAACAGTTTTAAAAAGTATAGCATTTTCCTAGATATATAGCTCAAAACTCAGAAGAAAATAGAATTTCAAGAAGGGTATCCATATGAAGATATTAACCAACAAAATTACCAATGTCTAATTAGTCCAGCAAATTCTTGCTGACATTTAATCTAGACAACAAGATCTATTCAAATTATGCACACTCTTGCTGGCGTGTTGGTATTATTATAAGGCAACGCATGAAGGGAAAAAAAAGGTATATGTACAAATGATAAGTAATCAGGGAAGCCAAAGAACAGGAAAAGCCATTGTTTTTATATTACCTACAACCATAGACTGTAACCACGTTCATCAACTGTGAGAGGCCTCTTATCAACACCTTCCAGTAGTCCAATACCTCATAAGCAACAGGAATAAGCTCAGGGACCAGTAAGCCATTTTTGGGCGGCTTGAGAGGTTTCTCAATTCCTTTTTCTGCCAGTTTCTTATCTTGCCTAGATAGTTTTAGCATCTTCTGGATTGGGATAGGGAAGGGCTTTTTTTTGTTCTTTGGCAGTACAGGTGGGAGATCAACATTTTGCCGATGACGTCTATAAACCTTCTCGTTAGAAAGATGCTGTGATTCCTGAGAGACAAACACAAATCAAGTGTTCAACAAAGCATCAATTGGAATGCCATTCTTCCATATACATTTTAAATGAGAATAGTTTTTGAACCTTATACTTTGTTGAGCCATCATGAAGGACGCATAGCATGCTTGATCAAACTAATTGCGGGATTACCAACAATGAACAACCAGACACTAAGCCGTAGGATACATCTGCTATATAATATTGAACCCACAGCGTATATGTCATGTACGTAGTATAGCACTGAGCACTCAATAACACTTAATAATCTTGGTGTTCGATAATATTGTTGTTGGATTTTTCTCTTCCTTCGCTTTCAACGAGTAACTTGAGCTCAATGTGCTTTATCCTCAACTAGATGACCAATTCTTTTGTGGTGGCTAATCACCAAAATTGGAGGTTGATTTACTTCCATAGTTGTAATTCTGCTTTATGGTACAAGATATGAATTTTGCAGGGCATAGGCCTCTATGGATCTTATGTTCAATTTGAAAGAAAGAAAATTATTTTACTGCAACAACTTGAAACAATTGATCGCATACACAATTTTTTGATTACAAGTCACGCATCATCAAAGAGAAGTTGTATGCTTAGCGGAAATCATGAAGAAATTAAGAAGGGAGAAAGTGCAACACAAACTAAAAAAATTTCAACTTTTACATATCCAGTCTATCTTGGACAAACTAAAACCTAAAAGCCAAAACACTATAAGGGTATGAGAACACACTGATACTAAAAACTTACACGACAGTCATGTGTATGGCGACCCGAATTCGACCTATCCATCGCCAACGAAGAAGCGTGGAACCTCCGGGTCAGCGGCGTCTTGGAGATGCGGAAGGGAGAGGGGTTGTTGATGCAGGAATTACAAGAGTCGTGAAGGGTGGGCATCGAAGGAGGTGCCCGCTCCAAGTTTGAAAATGGAGACCGGAGGAATGGAGAGTTGTGGGACGGCGATACAAAGGCCACGGCCGATATCGCCGCCATGAACGCAGAGATCAACTCCCCCGGTCGACGGCGACTTGCTGAGTAAATCTGACGACTCGATACAAATATTTATCTGAGTTCTGAATAGTGTTGGGCTGCTCTCCAAATAGCCCATGGGCCTTTACCGATAGCTGTTTGTTCTTTACTTCCGAAGTTATTTTTAAATTTATTACAACGTGTAGATGATGATGTTACGTAGCTGTTACAGTGATTTTAAAATGATTTTAATAAAGTTTAAGTAATTTTAATCAAGTTGATAAAGAATATTTTTGATATATTAATGTTCTGATTAAAATTTAGGGTTCAAGATTTTAAGATTTATGATTTAATCGTAATGTATAAACACTAATCGATAACTGCTACGGTATGTAAAAGCTACTTGGCAGTTGTTACAATATAAAAAAAAAATTAACTATTGCAATATTGATTCAGAGTTTAAGAATTAAAAATTTTAGATTCAATCATAATGTATAGAAGCTATTAGTTGCTAAAACCCATAGAAGTCACTCGACACCTGTTACAACATAAAAAAAATTACTATTTCACTAAAATCTTAAATTCTAAATTATAAATTCTGAATATTATTATATCAAAATACTCTTTACCAATTTAGTCAAAACTATTTAAATTTCATTTAAATTTTTTCAATTGATTAAAATCACTTGAATTTAGTTGTATCAGTTATCTAATAGCCGTTACAATGTATAAAAGTTACTAAGTAGCTACTACAATACAATTATTTTAAATTTTACACATTGTAATAATTATTAGGTAACCTCTATACATTATAGGAGCTAGTTGTAACTACTATAATAATAATTATTATTGGATGACCTCTACATATTATAACTAATTGTAACTATTAGTTCAACGTGTCCAAGCATGTTTTCTCCGTGCTTTAACCATTTGT
>JBBPFQ010000009.1:5363004-5373197 GCA_037974815.1 Kaempferia elegans
TTAAACAACAACATTCATCTCAAATGGGAAAATTTTCAAAAAAAAAAATTATTATTATTATTCAGGCAGGGCATGAAACAACAACAGTCATCTCAAAAGGGAAAATTTTCAAAAAAAAAATTATTATTATTATTATTCAGGCAGGGCATTAAACAACAACAGTCCATTTGAAGGAGGGAAATTTTTTTTTAAAAAAATTATTATTATTATTATCAGATACACCATTAAATTTCAGGAAGAAACTGATAAACACTAGCATGTGAGCATCCTCCCTGAGTGCCCTCCACTGCAGGCTCAATTCTCGAGAGAGAAGAAGCCGAGCAGCAGGCAGGTGAGAGGTGGGTGGGTGGGCTGGCTGAGAGGTAATCAAATCTAAAAGAGTAGGTCATGCCAATTAGTAAACAGATCTAGATTTGAAATATGAGTTCGATTAGAAAATAAAATAAAATAAAATAAAATAATTTGACGAGAAGGTTTCAGTGCTCCACTTGCTGCTGCCATTTGATGGTGGAGCTGAATGTACGTTTCCATTCAATTATGAGATAAGAAGAGAACAAGGCCCAATCTTTTACTTTAATTCTTTCTTCTTTTATTTTTTACTTTTTCTTTTCCTATTCTCTTCTCTTTATTCTGGAATAATATGCTTTCTCATGAAATTCTGGATACTGAATATTGTATTGACTTTCTTCCGTTCATCTTCCTTCTTGATTCTATCTGAAAATCTCAGCTTTGATTCACATGGGTGATTGTGCGGATTAATTGTTTTTTTAATTATTGTTTTAAAGATTAAAGAGCATCATTGTGGTTTGAGGATGATGATGAAGGACGAGCAGAAAAGTAAAGGGAGCTGCTGGAATTGATTCTTCTGGTGCGAAATGGAGTCCGGCGAGAAGAACAGCGAAATGAAGAAAAGTTTAATGATTAGAAAGGACCAAAACAACTCCAGTTACAAAAAAGAATTCAGAGAGTTGTGGAATCTTGCATTAGTAATGCGGATAGATACTTGTCGGTCATTCTTCTTCTCTCAGTCGGTGGCGCCGGCGCCGACTGCGGCGACGTCGTAGATGGCCGGAGGTACGCACTCGGCCTTGTGCGATAGTCTCCAGTCCAGAGCCTGGCACGCCCTGGAGCAGTAACTGACGACGCCGCAGACCGAGCACCGCCGGAACTCGTGCCGCCGGGTTTCCGGGCGGCCGCAGTTGCGCTGCGAGCAGAGGCTCAGGTCCTCCGGCAGCGACGTGGCTACGGATTCGAACCAGTCGACGAGGAACCGGTTGGCTGGGTGGGGCTCCGGCGGCGGCAGGTTCCAGCCGAAGTCGCTGAGGAGTGCGCTGCCGCCGCCGGAGGCGACCGCGGCTGCTTCCGCGATTTCTTCTGCGGTCATCCGTCGGCGTTGCCCATTCTTCCACGCCGGCAACGACGCGATGGCGGACACGAGCTCCCGGGTGTTGGCTTGGAGCAAGAAACGGCGACCCTCGTTGACATTCCGGCGGACGCCGTAGCCGTCTTGAAGGCAGTGACCGAGCTCGCGCAAGGCATCGACGTGGCCGGAGAAGGCCGCGCGGGCGCTCAGCGCGACGCCGGCGCGGAGGTCCTTGGCGTTCTTAGAGCCGCCGCTGCCGTTAAACTGGATGATCGCCAAAGAGTACAACGCCCATGGATGCGATCGGATCGCCGCCTTCGCCATCAACGACGCGCCGGATCCTCTGTTTCCGAGCGCATAGAACCGTATCTGAAACAATTTGCAGCAATTAAAATTCGATTTTTGATGAATCGATCGACGCGCAGAGACGCTTACCATGCCCAAAATAAAGCAAGCTTCCAGATTTCCACAATCGACGCATCGCCTGAGGAAACCATGAGCCGCCTCCGACCAAGCTTTCGCTCTGACGGCGAGGCATCTCCTGCTGGCCTTCGCCAGCACCGACGGTTGATTTTCCAGAGCACAAAATCTCTTGCACCTGCAAAATTCCCTCCCGAGAAATCAAATTTTAGATCGATTTCGAGCTTTTACAATCAATGCGAGGAACAGGCACCGCACGTCAAAAAAGCGTTGAAGAGATCTTGAGGGCGGTCAGCCGAGGAGCTGAGCTTGGAAAGCACGAACACGAGAATATCATCTGGAAGCGCGTCGAAGCAATCGACCCCCGCCGAAGGGGCCACGAGCATCGGCCGTTTCCGGCGGCGGGGTTCGTCGCTGCCCTGCCTCCGCCGCCGGTTCCCCCCTGCGCCGCCGATCTGAGGCTCGTTTCTGAGGCATTGCCGTGCTTCCATTTTTTCCTCTCGCTTGTCCGGATCTGCTTCAATTACATACGGAGAAGAATAGAAGAGGAAAGGAGAGAGGAGAAGGAGGTGACTCTGAGTCTCCGAGAAATCCATGGCGGAAGACTATTTATTCACTGTTCCAAGTGCGGATCCGACAAAGAAGATACGAGACGTGCTGAAATTACGTATTTAGCCTTGTCGCGTCCATAAAATTACGACGATTCCCAACGCCGTTGACCCGAGCGTCCGCATAAAAATCACAAACGTGGTTGTACCCGTACAATTCTCAAATTTTCTGCTCTGGATATTTTTGAAAATGGCCCTCGAGATATAACACTTTCTCAAAACATTCCTTAAAATTTTATTAATATTTTAAATTGTCGATTTAGATGGCAGCTTAAAAGTATAAATTGGATATTTCAATTTTACAGAGGGTATTTTAACGTGATATTTTAATAACACAACAAGGAAATTTCAGATGGATCTCCAAGGTTTAGAGGGAAATTAGACTGTTAATGAGATTATAATTAGTTAAAGTAGTTGAGTTGTGTTTAATTAACATCAAAGGTACCAAATTAGAGGGCGGTTATGAGCTTAATGACCAATAAACTCCTTGGATTCTCGTGCACATGATAAATACTTAAATTAAACAAATTTAATCGTGTGATTGAAAGTTAAAACAAATTTAGATGCATTTTTTTTAAAATTTATTTAGTTGCCATCAAGTATCCCACTTACGCTTACTTTTTGGGGTGACTGATCCGGTTCCGTATAAATTTTTTACCGACCCATAAGGGTAAATTAGGAAATACTTATAGATAGCGGTGTTAATTTACCAAAATTAAAACTCGATCCTTTGATGTCTGGAACGTGAGAAGTTGACAGAGGCTAAATTTAATGTATTTATTATTATTATTATTATTATTAATGTTTAGTTGGCACCAAGTATCTAGTTTCTATCAACTAATCATGGGGTGACCTACCTGGCTCTATAAAAGTTTTCTATCAACCACAAGAATAAATTTGTAGATGACCCATAAGCCCAATATTTTTAGGTCAACTAGTTAAGAAAAATATATCTATTAATTCTGAAACTAGCTAGGAGTATGTTCTTAGATAATTGGGAAACCAAGAAGGGTACATGTCGATGTACAATTGTCAGGGGCAAATTCAAACATTTTTTTTTCTTAATTTTAGTTGGTGTTATATCCAGCTTACGTCGATTAATCCTGGGGTGATCAGTCCGGTGAAAATTTCTCACCAACTATTAGGGTAAATCGAAAAGTACTCACAACGGACAACCATCGACCCAACATTTTTAGATCAATTGCTTATTAAGAGAAATTAATCCGTTAATTTGCCAAAACTATAACTCAATCTTTAGATATCTAAAAAATTAAAAATACGCTATGTAGTTACACCAAGGAGAGAACAAGAAGCAGAGCCCTATGAGTGTCCGACAAAGTCGGAGAGTTAGGTTCTTAAGAGCCGGTCCGATCGACTTTAGTTAGTCTGAAGATGATGGAGAGCAGAGCTTCATGAGTGTCCAGCAAAGCTAGGGAGTTGAACCTTTGAGAGCCTGTTGATTGCAAAAAAGGTGGAATCTGCCACCTAGCGATCACACATAGTCGACCTCATGATCATCTGCTAGGAGGTAAATTGAGGCAGTTGGTTACCTCAGAGAGGGCATTTTTCTCAACTTTACCGAGATTCAACCACTTGTCCATTGTAACAATATCTACCCCTGATTTGCTCTGGCCTCCATTTGTTGACTTGACCACCAGAGTAACCTGTTTACTGATGATTTTCCTCCTCAGCTGGTTGGTATTTGCAGACGGTTCTAGGAGTCCTTCCATGGGAGTTCTATGCGGAATCAACATTCACAACAGTTCATCGGTGATCTATGGCTCACCGCTTCCCAACGGAATTATTATGGAAAGCCAAGTTCTATAATTTAATTTAAAAATAAACAATTTGAATTGTAATTATCCTTTTTTTAATACGATATATATGGATACCTTAGAGGGAATAGTTACGTTACTCGACTAGCTAAGCTATACGTATAAACAATAATGTTGCTCTCATCAATCTCGGTCCAATGGCATACCTAAAATAGCTGAGGAGTCAATGAGGCATGACACTGAGGGTTATAGTTTAGGGTTTCCCTCAACCAAACCTCATCAATGATAAACCTACCTCAAAATTTTCATATAAACTATTTTTTTCCCTCGATCGTTCGGTGTTAATTTAATTGGTAGATGTTCTCAAGTTAAGGTTAAGCAGTGACTCAAGTCGAGTAAAGCCCACCTAATTAGCATGCTCAAAGAAGAGCAACCACAAGTTCTCATCTAACAAGGAATCAATTCAATGGATGGTCATGTAGATAGAAAATCTATTAAACAAATAATTAGCAAAGTCCAATGTGATCAAGGATGCACGCGAGATGCCGAGATTATCTTAATCCATCCATTAATTAAATAAAAAGAATTGCAAAAGAGGTTAGAAAGTACTTACCTCAGCTAATCAAGCTTTTAATTTATGTTAGTGTGTTTCTGTCTTAAGTTGGTCATTAACTTACCTATCTCCATAAAAAATTAAACATACTCTGTGATCTATGCTCATGCACCTAAAATAATGAACAATGTAAAATAATAAAATTAAAATAAATTTCTACTTTGCTACAATCACGGGTCTTCCATTTAAAGATTTATATTCTCAAAAAAGTAACCCTTAAATCTTTGTTTAAATTCTATTATCTCAGCATAACTATTTTGAAATTTTACTTCATTATCTTAGTTAACATGTTTGTGAGTTCTATTTTTTCTTCCATTGCACTAAATATTGAATTAATTATCTTGGCAGCGAAGGGAATAGAATAGTGCATTATAAGAAAAGCAAATTAAGATTAGCTATCAAAATTTAATTTCGTCCCTAATTTTATTATTAACTTGATCAAAATATTTTAAAACCACCTATATAATTACAATATCAATACAATTACTAGCAACAATAATCAAAATAATATTGCTAAAGATATACAAACACTAATCAAAATTTAATTTACTAACAACATTCAAATGTATGCATATTGATCAAGATGATGTCGAAGTGCTGCTGTACATTGAAGTTTAATGACATGTAGTAACTGTACGAAGAACTTTTTTCTTTCTGAAGTTCTAGATGCCGTAAGTGATTGGTACTCTAAGTTTTTTTTTTTTTTTTCATGAAGGATCCCATAAGGCGATTTCCTTATTCTTTTTTGGCATATGGTAAATGAGGTTATCTAATCTCAAAGTTTTTTTTAATGTAATCCATGGTTTAACGACCATATTTAACTCGAAGATACAAAACATTTCACAAGAGAAGCCACAAAATTAGGGGAATAATTAGAACAAAACTATCTACCTTAATAATTTTTCACTTCTCTTCTCACATACATATATATATATATATATATATATTTTTGTTGATACAAAATATTGTATTTTCACATGCTTAATAATTTATCAAAAAGTTAAGCATTCAAAAGTCCACCTTGCATTATTTACTTAGCACATGCTTAATAATCTATTAGAAGGTGACAAGGTTCCATGTGTTCTTAACAATTACACATCAACAAACACCATGGGAATTTATTGAAATGTTTGAAATCCCTTTCCATTTATTTCAAATGTGATTAATATACACAATTTTATGTGTAAATAAAAATTTGAAATTATTCTGTTTATTTGATAAATGTATGTCTCAAAATTAGAACCATTATAGAAATAGTAGATGAGATGGATGGACATTGATTGAAAGAAATGTATGTTTGAACAAACATCTATGACATATGATTGTTCATTTGAATTTTTTCATTCTAGTTTTATTTTTCTTCATAGGAATTCTTTCGAAAATAAATAATTTATTCAAAGATCGAACAACAATAATTTGGTGGAAGCTTGCATTTTCATATGAGGTCATTTCAATTATTGGAACAATTCAATATTTCATCTTAATGCCACCTATATATATATCTTGATGCGAACTCCCTTGATTATTTCTTGTTGAAATCCAAAGTATATTTCTAAATGTTGATGCATGCATCGATCCTATAAGAAACACCTTTAAAGTTGATTGTTATAGTTTGGTTGTTAGAAAATTAATCTTTTAACTCGTTAGGTTATTAGTAATTATGACGGTTGACTCAATTTGTTTAGCTCCATATTAAAGACTGATTTAAACTTATAAACTCCTTCCTTCAACTCACCTTCTCATTTTTGGTAACTTCTTAGCCTCGAGAACAATCTTAATGGCTAGTAGCCTCCCATGATTTACCTCCTTCGTGTTGGTCTGAGGTCGGATCAACAGAGATGCTGAAAGCAACATATCACCTTTTCCTACCATTCAAAACTTCATTATCCGTCAAATTCTAAATTGAGACTATAGATTTATTGAGGAGATAGAAGTGTTTCAAAAGTTTTTAAATTTATCACTAATTTGGTTTGAAATATAATATATTCATCACTTAAATTTAAATTTGAATAGTAGATTTCAAAAAAGGCTAATAAAATTTATAGCAAATTCATTATATGATAATGATATGCATTAACTAACATATTTATATTTATGGGTTTCTAGACTAATTCAAAAAAATATTACACTTTTTAATTTTCCATCAATCAATTTCAACCCACTAATTAATAAACTTAAAAAATTTCGAATTACTTTAAATTAAAATAATGGACTCCTATAAGTTTTTAATGTATAATTTTGACAGTGTAAATTATGAACGGTAGATTTTTAAATGGACTGAGAAAAAATTAAACCCAAAAATTGAACTTTGCAATAATGGAAAGGTATAACAGGTATATAATGTATTTTAAAAAGTATGAAAGTTGGATATATGAGCGGATCATACTGAAATTACACAAAATATATATATATATACGCGCCATTTTAAAATATTGTGCGATACAGAAAAGAACAAAGGCAACCCAACGCCGAGCCAGACAATATTTTTGTCCTCTTCTAAATTATTAACTTGATTTTTTTTTATTTCCATTTGTTTCCACATCCAAACTTTGATAATTATCCGTTTGCAATCAATTTACAAAATCCTCCCATTGATTGGGGTCTGTCTCCTAAAATGACCCTTTTTTACTTTCCGATAACGACCCTGGTTTACTTGAGGTGCTGAAAGTTATTACTTTTGTGTCCTATCTGATTGGTAATAGGTGATTCGTTCGTTCCAGCGTCTGATCAGTGAATTCGTTCTACGACCAACATGAATAAAATAAATCACGAGAGACTACTAGTTCGAACAATGACTAGTGCCTGAGGAAGATATTTTCTAACTTCATCAGGATTTAATCCCTAAATCTCATGATGATAATATCTCATATAACTATCAATCTATTTGATGAGGACCCTACTTTTGTGTCTATCTACTGACACAAGTAGAGGATAGAGATGCAAAGTTATGCAGAGAGGGATGATGACATTTTGATGTTGTTTTTTTTAAATTTTGTTTGAAAAGGATAGGTTTTGTTTGTTCTTTTTAGTTAAGTTTTTCTCTTCTTACAGACTAGACTTTTTCAATTAAGATATATCGATTGATAATTGAGATAATATAATTATGGAATTAATATGATACCTACGTAAATAGAATTAAATATTACATTTATCGCCCATAATAAAATTATATTTAAGGACTCCGACAAAATCTCGCGGACTCCGATGTTCCATCTTTGTAATGTTTATTGATATCCAACGTCTCTATCTCAATTATTTGGGCAAAGAATTTAAAAATCAGCTTTATTTTTATTATTTTAAAAAAACAGCCTCATTTAAAAATAATACCAATGAATTATATGAACATAAATCATACACCTTAAGCTTCAATCATTTAATAATAATAATAACAATAGTTGACATAATATTATTTTTGGTGATCATTTGGATAAGTCCATTGGGACATTAAAATTATTGTTTATAAAATTATTTACTAAAATATTCTGATAGATGAAAATTTACCATTAAAAAAAAATACAATGCCTTATTATCCTTAAATATACCACCATAATTTAATACTAAATAATTTAACATTTTACTCCCTTGTATATATAAGAACCCAGGCTAATCCGCTAATGGGTCACACGAGCAATTTTTTAATTTACCATGATAATAGATGAAAAAAATTAAGCTAAATTGATCAGCCTAAAATTAATCAATTTAAATTGATATCTACTAATAAAGTAACGTTTAAATTATTGGAATATGTAAATTATTTTTTTAGCTTATTACTTGTGCATTAATTAGAGTTGGCCTTTTAAATATTTTAAACGAGGAGACATTTTTCTATTTTCCCTCTGAAGTTAATTAAAATTTCACTCAACACCCATGATAAATAAATTTCATATACATTTCATGAAAGAAATTTAGGAACTAGGGTGGAGAACGCTTTTTATGTAACTAGGAGAGTTGAAGTGCACTTTTGATACTCGCGGGATCAAAGTGTAATTTGATTATCCGCCACTATAAATTCACATCGGATATTCTCTTCTCCGCTCTCGCTTCGCCACACTTCTGTCTGCTTCTTCTCGGATCGCGGCAGCTCTTGAGGTTCCACTCCACTTCAAGTAAGTTCGATCCTCTCTTTATCTCTCTTCATTTTTGTGCCACACGAGCTTTTAGATCTACCGTTCGGCTGATGCGCGTGTGGTTTTTTGTGGGATTGAAGGGGAGAGATGAGCAACTTGGCGTCCGATCGCAGTCTCTTCATCGAGAGTGAGGATGAGGGCGTCAATGAGGAGGGAGGGCGAAGAGAGCCGCCATACGCCGCCGAAGAGGACTCCGAGAGTTCCGATTCGTCTTCTTCTCCCGACGACGACGGCGATAGCGGCAGTGCGCCCCCGAGCAGGCCCAGTTCGTACTCCACCAATTGGCCCCAAAGTTACAGGTACCCCTAACTCCTTTTGGATGACCCCATGCCTGCCCCACGATCGAGATCTGACGGCTTGGGAGATCCTGTTTCCCGGCCATACGATCTGGATCCAGTTGGGGCCTAAGATAAGGTTTTGTCGTAGACCTAGTATTTTGGGGCATTTATTCTTCAATACGACGGACCATTAGCCTGGATGTTTTTTTCCCCTGATAATTGGCAAGGAATATTTATTTCGTTTGTTGATGCAATTGATGGGATTGGGGGACAGTTATTCCTATTCAATGCTAGTTTCCATCCATTAAAACGCTATGTTCGATAATACCAAACTTAACTCTCTCTTTTTTTTTTTCAATGAAAATATAGCCTAAATTAACTTTCAAGGAAGTTTTTCTGTAAGCTTTATTTTTCTCTAATCTCTTCTATGCTGCAGTATCTCACTCTATTAAAGTTTCCTTGTCCTCTGAGATACAAGCTTCTCAAGTTAGATATATTTCAATTGTTTCGTTAGAATTTAGTCGAGATTGCCTTTTGTCCTTTCATATGCTTCGATTTTGTTTGACCTACCATCTTTGTTGGTGTACGAGAATTACACTTCTAAGCATCACAAAGAAATCTAGAAACCAAAGCAGTAGCGTAGTTTGTGTTTGATGACATAGCTTAGCAGTAATTGAACCAAAGCGTGGGAACGGCATGTAGCAGTAGTACGTTTGGCTTGCTGTACTTATTTTATTATAAAATATTCCAATACGGTGGATGGAATCATGGAATGAGCTTGAGGATAAGAATATATGGTGATAATTACGGGAGTATTTGGTTCTAGGTTATTGTTGATAATATTTTAATTATTCATCTAAATTTATCAATACAAATCTTATTTGGTATAGGTAATTGACGATTCCCGAGTCATGATAATGTCTGACACGTCAACAATTTGGGCATGCAACACATAATAAAAAAAACTCAAAAAAATAGGAATTTTTCTTGATTCCGGGTTAAGAATATT
>JBBPFQ010000009.1:5382229-5392279 GCA_037974815.1 Kaempferia elegans
AGTGCGACGGTGGAAGGCGTCTTCCCGTGCACTCTGAAGGCCCCTTAAATAAACCTGAAGGCACCTTCCGCTGTACACACTCACACACGTCGCGCATAGGCGGGTATACAGGTTATATATATATATATATACTTCCCTGAAACGAAAGACCTAAACCCTCTTCGTCTCTCATCCGCTCATCTCTTCCCTCAGTTCCAACCCTAGATCCAGATGATCTTGTTCAACTCTTAGCTCGCGACAAGTCAATTAAGGTTTTCGTTGAAATTGTACTGGTCATCTCCCTCCTCTCTATTTTGTACTCGTGTTTCAGAATGACACAAGAAGATGTTGTAAAGTTATGTTAAGTGTTTGTCTTTTACCCACTGTAGTTTCCAGTTGTTTAAAAACTAATGCGAGATACACTTTAGTACTTGATTTTGAAGAACATGATGATGCTGGTTTTCAAATATGGGCACATTGGCGCTGATTTTCCAAAACCAGCCCACCGTTTTTCCAAAACTAGCACCTATGTGCTGGTTTTCAAAAATGGTGTTGGCTTACAAAAATCGGCATCAACGTTAGTGTTGGTTTAGAATGTTGGTGATGGTTTGGAAAAACCAGCATCAACATTGGTGATGGTTAGCACCACATGTGATGACTTTAAAAAATGGGTACATTGGTGTTGGCTTATAAAAACCAACACCAATGTTGATGCTGATTTTCAAAATGGGCACATTGGTGATGGTTTTTGAAAATCAGCACCAATGTGGTGCTAGTTTTTGAAAACTATCACCACTCAATTTTCAAAAATAGAGAAGTCAGACCAACGTGTTTCAGTGTCTATCTAAAAAACCAACATCATTGTGATACTGCAATATGAAAACTAGCACCATCCCACATATTGATAAAGACATAGAAGTAAGAAGACATATTGTTATATCAATATAATGTTAAAATCTTAGAACCATAATTTTTGCATATGCACATTTATTTATTTGTGGTAAAAATGTATATTTTGAATAATTCCAGTTATTAGTTGATGTTGCCCATAAACTCCAATGGACCAGTATATTAGGTCACTTTAATAGATTTTTTGGTCATCCAACAATGAAAGGACAAGATCGTGAATCTGTTTGCCTACATAATCGACACAAAGCGATCATTAAATAATCTCCTTTTACTTTTTTTATATACAAAATATTCAGTAAATTCATGGTCTATTGGTGAATATATTTCAAAGTTAGGATTCAACATCTCAAATATTTTTATTTTTAAGTACATTTTCTAGTTTTGAAAGTTAGAAGCACATAATAGAAAACAAATCATTTTAAATTTTTAGATGTCCCAGTTATTTTCACTAGAAGAGATGTATATATGTTGCTTGTTATTTCAGATAGAGGTGCTTGCATTTCTAAGAACTCAACTAATGCATCTTTCTTGCTCACCTCTTTAATAAAAAAGAACCTGCTAGACTAAGAACTGAGGAGTTGCTTAAATTTAATTCTTATAGAGTTGAAGTAAATGATGATGTTTTAGTATTTT
The DNA here is from genome assembly GCA_037974815.1 of Kaempferia elegans. Classification (NCBI taxonomy): domain Eukaryota; kingdom Viridiplantae; phylum Streptophyta; class Magnoliopsida; order Zingiberales; family Zingiberaceae; genus Kaempferia; species Kaempferia elegans. The sequence continues at coordinate 5,383,751 of JBBPFQ010000009.1, forward strand.
ATAAATTATACATTTTGTATATATTTATTTGTGTGTTATTTTCTTCTAGTACATATAAGATTTCATTAGGTCTATTGTAGATGATTTTAAAAATCTAGGTAGATTCAATTGGGTTGAAGCGATTCATCAATTCATTACTCCTCAATTACCTACCATCAGGAATCTTTTTGCATTAAGATGGATATATCAAACGACCACTTCAGTTCCATACCTAAAGGGATTTACTTTTCTTTTAGCTATAAATTTTTTTTAATGGTACATGTGTTTTTTATATGAACATTATTATGTATGTAAGATTGCATATAATGAAGTAGACATGGTTTTTGGAGCATGTCCCAATCTAGAAACCATATAATACTGAAGGTAAAAGAATAAATAAGTGAAGGTCTACTCTTTCTCATATTAGTAAGGTGAGAGCATTGTTAGAACGAGTCTCATCTCAAGAGGTAAATATCGAAGAATATCACCTAACTTTCATTTGCAATTTCTATAGGTTATCATTGAACTAGTCTCTACCCTTTCTGAAAATACATTGGAAGAAAATCTCCCTTACCTCGATGTTTCTCCATATCTAGTAGAGACATCATCGGTACATGATATAGAAGTCAGATGCTCAAATGATAGTGAATGCCCTAATTATATTATTCATCAGAACCAAATTAAGGAGCTAACAATGGAGAACATGCAGCTAAATGAAAGGGTAAAAGAATTACTTGGAATAATAAAAAAGTAGGGCATCTTGGTTGAATCAAGTGACTATGTAGTGGATCCTCATTCTGAGCCAGTTATTTCAAGAACAAGGACTAGGAGAAGACATGATCAAAGTCATTATGATTATAGGGATACTTCTATTAATAATCCTATGTGATTAAAGCTTTTATCTCAGAAGAAGAGAAGCAAGATAGAAATCTATAAACCTTCTGAGAACATCACAACATCTACAAATATTCTTGACTCGGGAAATGAAAAAATTGATATGTATGACACACAAGAATAGGGAGAGATTATATCAATTCCCGAAGTAAATTCTGAAAAAGAGGTCAAAGATGTTGAAAGAATTGTCAAATTTAACAACATAATATTGCAAGTCATTGTAGTAAGTTTATATTTACACATTAATTAGTTTGAGTAGTTTGATTTCAATCACAATTATAATTTTTTTAATTTATGGTATTATGTGGAGAAACAATTTAAAACTCCCAAGAAGAAAAAACAAGATAAAGATGTGACCTACTTGTTAAATACATTAGGAAAATTAAAGTATAGTAGTTTTAACCCCTCATTATATAGTTAATTTAAATATGTCACAAGTTTAAAAATTCACATGTTTTAATATTTATTTACCTTATTGAAAGTAATTAATTTTTTTGTTTTAGGCCTATTAAAGAACTTGTTTGGGAGGAAGCACCTTTTTGTTTAACTAAGAGTTTCTTACTATATGGTGTAAATGCTAATATTCTAATAAGAGGGGAGTTAATTGATACCTATTGTTCGATTCTATTTAGGTAAGCCTCCTCATCTAGTAGGCTATACAACAACTCAATATATTTTTTAACCAACTTCACAAAAAAAAAATTTAAATTATCAGGTAATAATAATGGTTGAATATGTTCTATTAATTGGTTACTTATATATCTCTTTATACAATTGTAGTCAACATCAAAATTTTTTTAGAATACTAGCACGACACAAATCATAAAACTGAAATGTAGAGGGAGAGGTTAGGTATCTTTTTATACCTATCACCACATGTGATGCACACTTTCACTTACTGTCTATTGACACAAAAACAATGACTTTCAATCATTACAACTATATTGAACATAATAGTAAATATTGTCAGATTTTGAAGCATTAGTGAGAATACAATATTCCTATTTATGTTAGTATTCTAGTATAAATTACTGTTGATAGTAGTTTTTCGATTTCATTCTTATAAGTATCCGAATTAAAAGATTTTTTTTTTCATGAGAAACTTAATGCTATTCATTCTAGTTTAGAATATCACTATCTCTTTGACAAATGAGTCTGTGTCACAGTTGATTATCCACAACAACAAGCCAGGTAAGTATAAGAGAGTCAGTGTGAATATATAAATTTATCTAAAATATGAAATACTAAATTGCTCATATTATGATTGCAGTTTCTAGTGTGCGTGGATTGTATACATTTTTATTCATATTTTGACGCACATTACTTATATTTCTGGAGTATGATCTATGATACTACACTCTACTTTATCATTATTGCAACATTATTTCTCTTTTTATCAGAGATCTACTTGTACTTTGTTTCTTATTGACAGCATGTGTTTCGGAGTGGAAATGGAGCTAAAGAGTGCTTCGGAGCTATCCTAGAAGAGGAGCACAGGCTGGTAGTTCCCCTAGCATGGTCATGCCTCCCACTAGAGAGCAAGCACGGCAAAGTCGTGCCCCAAGGGCACAACCGTGCCTCTCATCAAAGAGCAGCCAAGGTCCGGTCATGCCCCAGGGGCACAACCTTGTCTTTCACCAAAGGTCAGTCGTGCCCAACTAAAGCTAACCAAGGGAGGCCGTGTGAATCCATATAGTTGTGCCTCCCCAGATTTGAGGAATCACAATTTGGTTGTGCCTCAGGGCACGCAGTGAGATGACCCAGGTAGGGGTTTGTGTCCACGCCTATAAAAGGGGTGTTTCCCCTTTTCAAGAGGAGGAAGAGTTTTCCCCTCAAGTTTACTCGCTTGATCAAGATCCGCTCTTTATCCACGCTCCTATCGATGATCTGAAGTCGTTTCTATCCTCTCCTTTACATCCGAAAGCAAAGAATTGGATCCAAAGACTCTTCACCTCATTGGATAAGTTTTCTTCCTCTTTTCTCTTGGATTTAAGTATAAATGTTAATTTCTTTGTCTTCGGGTTTTATTTTTCTTATCATAGAGTATATCCATCCTATTGTAGGATTAAGGGAGTAATTGTGATGTGTAATTGATGCTAACTCTATGGATTTGCCAATTTCTCATTCAAATGACATGTTTATGCATTATACCTATTTGATGAAATGTGTGTGTGTGTGTGTGTGTGTGTGTGTGTGTGTGATGTTATTGTACATTCATGTCATGTTTGATTGAATGGATGTATTGATTACTCACCCAGTAGAGGGGATACCCTAAATTGTATGATCGAGGGTCATATGATAGGGGTAACCCTTTAAACAGACTTTCGAGGGTGTCTCCTTGAAAGGGAGGACACTTCTCTACATGGAAACATCTAATTATGCTTAATGGGTTATCCCTAATCTTGTGTTAATAAGTGTCCTATGTAATCTAGTGATTGTATGATCAGGGGTCATTAGTGACAAAGAGTATCCCATTAACCTGACTTCCTAGGTTACCTTTACTACTTATAGTGGCATCGGATAACAATAGGGTAACACTCCGATACGACCATTGCAGGGGAGTATCAATATTTAGTTAGACTTTCTACATGTGTACAAGGATAGAGAATGAGAGATAGGTAATCCATGGTGTATTAATTAGCATCATAATGAAACCAAAACCCTAGAACATCATTCTTGACCAACTTCCTCAAACCAATTCTCCCTACTCTTCTTTTTATTTCTCTTTCTCTCTTTAGTGCACACACTTATAAACAATTCGATCATTTAGATAACTCACCGTGGTAAATCAGTAGTTCTTAATTCAATCCCTATGAGATCGATATCTTTTTATTACTTATGATAAAATTGTGCACTTGTGGTTTCATAACAAGTTTTTGGCACCATTACCAAAAATTATGATTAACAATAGTTGATGAATACTTCAGTTAATCAGGACATTGTTTTCTTTTTGTAAATACTTTTACATTTTCCTTTCATATATATCTTGCACTTACATTCTTTAAATTTCTGCACATTAAATTCTATCATTTTAATTTCTAAATTTTCATTTTTTTATAAAAATAAATTTGCATTTTAATTCTTACCTTTTTATCTTATATGTGAAGATCTAATACTGCAAGAGAATTATTGTCAATTGATCTTAAGATTAAGTAGACTTCTAGAAGGAGAAAAATCCTGCATAAACAAGAAGGAGAGTAAGTAAGACGAGAGATGACAAATAAACCTCTTAAGTTACGCAACATTATATGCACGTGATCTCCGGTCCAGCATCACTAGACTATCTATAGAGACTATTAATTTTAAGATTAAGCCTGCTATAATTACCATGGTCCAACAACATCAATTTGGAGGAGGACAACATGATGACCTGAACCAACACTTAGAGGTTTTCTACTAGATTTTGGAACAATGAAGATAAATAGAGTACCAATTGAAACAGTTAAATCGACCCTATTTAGCTTTTCTCTAAGGGCCAGAGTGAAATTGTGGCTCACTTCATTACCTGCAAACAAGATTACATCCTGAAAACAATGTGAGCAGTTACTCTTTGATAAATTCAACCCACCTAGAAAGATGGTACACATGCAAAATTAGATTGCTAGCTTCAAGCATAACAACAATGAATCTTTGTATGAAGCGTGGGATAGATTCAAGAACATGTTCATATTATATCCACATCATGGCTTAGAGAAATGGCTAGTGATCCACATATTTTATAATGGAATCAATTATCAGACCAAGGCATCTCTTGACTCTGTAGTTGGTGAAGCACTTATGAACAAAGGTCTTGACAATGCTGAAGAAATTATTGAGAGTATGACTATCAATCACCACCAATGGACATCTGAAAGAAGTGGAAGTTGCTTTCTTAGTAACCCTATCAAGATACCTGGTAAATATGATATTAATGGTTTAAGTTTGATCTCGGCAAAAATGGATGCTTTGACAAAGAAGTTTGAATCTATGGGAGCCAATCCGGTAAATGCAATTGTAAGAGTTTGTGAATCTTGTGGAGGTACGGAACATACACAAGAAGATTACCCCCTTTGAGCTATCATAGCACAACTAGCTCAGATAGAATAATGTGATGCAATTGGCAACTTCAACGCGAGGTAGAATAATCTATACTCCAACTTATACAATATGGGTTAAAAAAATCATCCAAACTTTTCCTATAAAAATAATCAAGATCAAGGATAACCAATAGACCAACGACAGAGCTGTCAATTGGGATAATAATAAAGCTATCAGCCGCAATAACAAATCTATCAACCATCCATAATAGAAAAGATGCTTGAGGAGATTTTGACTACTGCACAGTTAGAAATGAAGAATGACCTCAAACAACTCAATCAAAGAATTGAGGACTCCGAAAAACACATGAAGATGTTTAACAGTTAAGTGGCTCAGATAGCTTCATCTTCTTCAAGAGCACCGAGTGTATTTCTAGGAAAGTCGGATGTAAACCCAGTTGAGCACTTAATAGAGTTGATTTATGAAGTAGACGGACTATGGCAGAACCCCAGGTGACTACTTCCAACAAGGGAAAGGGCAGTTCAAGGAGAGCCCTCTCCTTCCCCCTCTCATCATGGTGACACACAGGGGGAGGAGGAGAACACCGTTGAAGTTAAAGAGCTCCCTCCTATTTCAAAAACAATGCAACATATTTCTTCCCCCTCAAAGATTAGCCAATGCAAGAAGGATGAAGAGTTTGGTAAATTTATGGAAAAAACCAAAGCACTTTGCATCGAGATCTCTCTAATGGATGTGTTGCAACAAATGTTGAAGTTTGGTAAATTCATGAAAGAGATTATATCTAACAAACACAAGAAGGATGGATTTAAGGTTGTTGCTTTAACCGAGGAGTCCAGTGCTCTAATACTAGATACCATGCCTCCAAAGCTTCAAGACCCAAGAAGTTTTTCTATTCCTTGCAAAATACAAACAACGCTTATTGGTAAGGCTTTTTGTAAGTCTCATTCTTCTTTCAATTTGTAATAAACTAGGAGTTAGTAAATTAAAATTAACCACCATGGTACTATAACTCATTGATCACTCATGTTGATACCCAATGGGTATTGTTGAAAATATGTCAGTGGAAGTAGGGGGCTGCATCATCCCTATTAATTTTATTGTCCTAGACATGGAAGAGGATCCCAAGATTCTCATAATTCTCGTAAGACCTTTTCTTGCTACTACAGAAACTTTGATAGATATTAAAAATTAAAAATTATCTTTAAAAATAGGAGAGAAAAAAACTAGAATTTGATTTATCTAAGTCTTCTATCTGTGTCTCTTCTCTTGAGATTTTTTGCAATATGTTAGCAGAATTCCAACAAAAAAGAAATTTTGCTTCATCTTCATGAGAGACAGCTGGATGTAGTACTTAGTCCGACAAGTAATGAGAGGAGACCTTCCATATAAAATGAAAAATACATTTGTTTGATGAGAGCTCATATCAAAGAGGGTCAAGAAACATCCACCCTTGGAGGGAAAAGCCAACCCTCCAAGGTCATGGCTCATAGTTGAGCTGAGTTGGGGTCGAGCTTGTGACCTTAAATAAGCGCTTCTTAGGAGGCAATCCAAGAGTTTTTATGCTTTCATTTTATTTTCATTTTGTTCCTTTCATTTAGTTTAATGCTTGTTCATCTTAATTTTTAGGTTTTTTAGGCCTACATGAGATGGACATGTCCTTTTCATGGGTGTGAAGACACCGTTGAAGACTGAACGAAGAAAGGAGGTGCCATTTGTAGATTTTTAGCCATGGTTGTGTCTTTTGACATAGCCTTGTCACTCTGACCAAAACGAATCATGCCTTAGCCATGTCTTTTGACAAGACCGTGTTGGAAGCCGTGCTTAAAAAAAGTCAATTAAAGAATGACATGACTGCCCCCCAATCATCTCCAAGCTCTTCCCTTCCTCAATCTTGAGCAAGAGGCAATCACCTTCTAACCCCTTCTTCTTCCAATTTCCAAGCCCTTCCTCAATCTTGAGCAAGAGACAATCACCTTCTCACCCCTTCTTCTTCAAATTTCCAAGCCCTATCCAAGACTTCCCTCCCTCCAAGATCTAGTCTAAATCTAGAGCTAGATTTCTTTCTTTTCTTCTAAAATTAATCTTCCTTATTCTACAAGCCTTCTTCCCCTCTTCCAAGATTTCTCCACTCTTCTCAAAGATCCCTCTTCTCGAAGATCCCTCTTCTCTTCCCCAAGACCTTTCTTTTCTCCTCTAAGAACACACCCTCTTCTCTATTCCTTTTCTCAACACTTGACTTTCAAAAATGTCCAAGATCTTGAAGAGACTCTTACGGGGAGTTGGTGGATCGAGTGGAGGTGATGATCATGAAAAAGGCAAGGGGAAAGGCATTGAAAAAGACAAAGAGAAGGAACCAAGAAAAAGCAAAAGCAAATGAGTGGCACACAATGAAGGTAATGAGAACAATTTAGGCATTATTTTCATAAATCAAGAGCAAAAGGCTAGATTTGATAATCTCATTTCTAGTAAAATAGTTTGCATTCATTATTTCAATGAAATTATTATGAATGTTTTAGGAATTAAGGACGACATTGATTAGTTTATTAGTACCTTTGATTGGAATGACATAATGTACACACATCATCCTATATATCTCTGCCTTATCCTTGAATTTTTAAGTTCATTAGAGACCCATTTTACATCTAATGATGATCATGATGGTAAAATTAGATTTAGATTAATGAATCATAATTATCAATGGATTTTATTTGACTTTAACAATTGTTTTGGCTTACCAACAGTGAGATCTATAGGATTGAAAGCGTTAGAGGGGGGGGGGGGGAGTGAACAATGCTCGTGGCTTTTCCACATTTTTGAACAAACAATTTATAGAGTTTAAGCAATGCAGCGGAAATAAAGCGAGAGAGAAAATAACATACAATGATACAATGTTTTACTTAGTTCTAAATCTGTGGCGACTCCTACTCCGAGGTCCTCACTCGTTGAGTGTTTACTTTGGGCAATTCAATATCAATTCACAAATTACAAATACAAGAGTTTTGAATTGAAGTACAATATGAAAAAACTATACCGACAACAAGAAAGACATGAATATGAAGCTTCGGTTGTCGGAGTAGCGTTACAACGTCGTAGGAAGCTTTTCAGTCTAGCACACAGTTACGGAAGTTACTTAGAATGTTGTGTTGAAATTATTGGTCGAAACAATGATTTATAGGTCGCGGATGACGCCTTCAACACTATCCAAGAAGCCTCCAGGGGTAGGTTTTATCCCCAAAACCTCGGTCATGATAAGCTCCATATTATGCGAACTTTATCCTTCTGAAGACGCCTTCAGATGCTCTAAGGTGCCTTCGCGCCCAGCTCCAAGGCGCCTTCAGCCGCATGGAAGGCACCTCCGTGCCTCTTTGCCCGGGCCATCAGCCAAGGGAAGCTAAAGCACCTCCAGCCCCACGGAGGGCACCACGGGTATTGTTCACCCGTGTTGAAAACTCGTCTAAATCCCTATAGAAGATGTTAGTCCAAATAAAAGTATTTTACCAGCACCAAAGAGTTAGTATAATCACAATAAAGATATTTTGGCAAAGGGACTGTCCGGTCATAACTTTTGGATTTCAACTGAAACACTAGGTTGGATCGACGCCTACTATTCCCTCTCAG
>JBBPFQ010000009.1:5455183-5465553 GCA_037974815.1 Kaempferia elegans
AATGCGAGTGTAGATGTGCAAACCTACCTAGACTTGCACTTGTGTGGGTTGGCTCGTGGCAGACTTAGATTGGCCTGTTGGTTGAGGTGGGCTTATGGGTTGGGCCGCCTAAGCTTGCAATCAATCTTGAGTTGGATTGAGTTACAGATTTTTCAACCCACCAAGATAACATATTAGCTCAATCACTTTGTCCCTTCAAATGGCTGACCCACCATGAATCAGTCCGTCCAGCCATGAATCGATCCATTTAACAATTCTAATAACTAGCAGTCAGCTGTCAACTTCTACCTGTTGTAAAAGTTAACCGTCATCTGCAACAACCTAAATGTTAAAATCGGGTTAAAAAAATTTCTGTAGTTATAGGGCATCTATTTGGGAAAAGAACGTTCATCTAACAATTTGTCAGATATTTGAGCGTCCTTTAATTTTTACTTTATTTATTTATCATAGAGGCTATAATTCATCTTTAAGATTTTATTAAAATAAAAGAAAAATTACTTGAATATCCAAGAAAAATATTCTCATTTTTTTATTAAATTAGATTCTTCGAAATTTTCAATTTTTTTTTAAATATCTGACCAACAAGATGCGATACACGAGGAATTGAATTGTATGGACAACGTGAAGATGTGAAATGAGAGGCAGCCAAATTGAAATTAAATGTGGAGAGAAATAAAAGGTCTTTAAATTTAAAGCACAAGACACATTATCAAATTTGATTTTTTTTTTTCTCCACGCTATAAATGTTTGCTTGATCCATTCAAATGTATCAACGGATTAGATTCTTAACACGTGACAGAATTGAGACAAGATAGATTAATTCGGTGTGCCATTATTGTGTTTTGATTAATGTAATAATTATCTCTAATTCCCCTAATTCCCGCCCAACTAACTAACTCAATCTCAACCGTCCAATCCTGTTTTGTGTGGGGATTAGAAAGGCATTTGGCAGTGCTTGGGCAGCAATTTACTCTTTAATCCTTGGGCGTCTGGCGATAAATATATGGTTTTTAGGTTATCATCAGGTGTGTCGATCTTGCTTTTTCTATATATTTTGTGATATAAGATTGAATTTGATATTGGCTAGAAGAAATCTTCCTTGATATGATTTTGCAGCGCATGATTTCTCCTTGCGCTCTAGAGTGATAAACTTCATTTCTTTGAATTTAGGCGTTCGTCTAGGTAACTGTTTCAGTCTTTCAGATGTTTAGGTAATTGTTTCAGAAAGGGATACTGGTAGCGACTTGGATTTAGAAAGCATCTGTAACGTTCTTATCGGTTTCAGCAGATTCAATGGCATTATCTTCTAGATTGGTAATGTTAGACTGAGGGAGTGGAGACAAGGACAATGGGTCTTCATTCAACTCTTCTGAGTCAAATGTTGTACTTTTCCATTTTATCCTGTCCGTAAGGGAGATGGATGTCGGAGAGTAGTAGGTCTGCGTATCGAAAAAGAAAATCTGCAGTAGACAGGTAGATGACCACTAATCCTACACATTAATAGACGATCACACTAAGCTGTTAGTGACCATGCGGGAGAACAAGGAGGGTGTCCCGGTTTCAGGTCCTCCGACGCTCAAGTTAGTGTAACGATCATAGAATAATATTGGCGGAGAAGTGTTGAAAAGTAGAAGGATGATCACATACCTCCGCGGGTTATGAAAAACCCTATTTACACTTGGGAGTTACCTGGCGCGGGGATTAAGGAGCTTTCGTAAATGGAGTAGACATTAATGACATATTGTTGACTTTCCTTAATTAAACGCACAATCTGAACGTGTCAAAATTGGAAGTTTTCTCTTTATAAGGAATTGCAACGCATATCTTCTGATAGCTGATATTTTGATTTGATCGTTGCACAAAGCTACAAGGAGGGTAAGTGAGCATAAAGCCTAACGGCCGCCCTGTTTGGTTCGTTCGGCACGCCGTTCGATTGGCATGTTTGGTCCATCCGACATTTTGTTCGGTCAGTCCGTTTGGTCTGTTCGACACTTGCTCCTGCGCTTATCTTCTAAAGAGGAGTGAATTGACCGAGCGAGTAGTCCATTCGGTCAGTTATTGGAGCTTTGCCTCATGGTGGGGTGCTACCTTCGCTTCGTCGGTCCATTCGGTGGGCTGACCGAATGAGTGGTCCGTTCGGTCTGGGTTTGACCTTGATTCAACGTTTATCATAAGGTGATCTATTTGGATGTCATGTGAACCGTTTAATCAAGAGACTTCGTCAGTCTGTTCGGTCTATTAGACTTTTGCTCAGCATTCGAGACCTTAGGACTTTCTGCTGGACGCCCGATCTCCGACCTGTCCAGTCTTCCACCTGGTGTCCGTGACATCCAGGTTTTTTACTTACGTTCGATCCTCGACCCGTAGGAATTTCTGCCTAACATCCTTGACATACTGAGTCTTTCCGCCTAGATGCAGCTAGGGCTTTCCACAACTTAGGATTACCTCCCCTAGGACCTAGGGTTACCTCCCCTAGGATTTTCCACTTACTTAAGATCACTTAGAACTTTCCTGCACATTTAATTTAGCTTGTTAAAATAATAATAATATTTAACTTTTAACTCTTTGTCATTATCAAAATTTATGTTCGATCATTGGTGCACCCTGCACCAACATTAACCTATACATACCTTATGTGAAACATATATTTCAAACTGATCATGATGTTTGTTGAAATTAATCCTTGATTTGTTGCTGAATTATTGTGATACCCTACTTTCTCAGCGTTTTGACTTTTTTTGAATCCATCTTTTCTTTTCTGTCTCCAAGTGCTACCAGCAAATTTTGTCCTGGCACACAAATAACCAACTGATTCTGCCATCCTGTAATTAGAATTTCTTGAGCCACTGAACAGATTAAACTTTGTTCGGATCAATATTCCCTATAAATGTTTTTCTTGATCATGTTTTGTCCTGGCACACTAAAAGGGAATTCTCTTTAGGAAGAGAATATAAGATGACCACATGAAGGTGGTGAACACTTGCACTATATATATAATATGGCACTGGAGATCAATCGATCAAACACATTTTCCAGCCTGCTCCATGAGCAAGCTGCAATCATGACTTCTCCTAAGAGTGACCCCACCCACAGATTGTTCTCATTCATGGCTTTTCCTCCTACTTTCCCTTTTTCTCTCTTAGTTTACTCAAATCATAATCGTGGTGCTTTGGAGGGACCCCTATTTCAGACCTTGTGACCAAGATAGCTCGAGAATCAGGGAATGTCCATGCAGTTTTAATTACTAGTGATCAGTATTTTTGAAATAGGATCAGGGAAGAAGCGATAGTACCGACAGTCTAATTTTGAAAATATATTCTATGCCTAAATTTTAGTCTCTTATCGGAGCTAGATAGTGTCAATGGTGTTGTGTCGAGCATGTCAACATGAGGAGAGGAAAATCCAAAAGAAGGTAGAGACAAAAGGAAAAACAAAAAAGAAATTAACTTACCTCATCACAAAAACCAATAGATCGACTGAAGCTCTCTTTGGTATCACAATTTCAAGTAAATTTTATGTAGTGTTCAAGATGTGAAACTGTAAATTTTGTTCATTCAACCAAAACAAATTTTGCCTTCAATTTGAATGCAAAACCTATCAAGGATTTTACTACATCTTCAAAAGAAAATCTCAAAAATAGCTAAACGAATTAATAAAACATTGGTGTCCCTGGTTTGTACTTGTAGAGGGAGGAATGCACATGATGGCCATGAAATGTCCCTGGTTTCCTAATACTTTGTAATATGATTCCCCTGCTAAAGCAATCAAATAAGTTATAAGGCAAAAAAGGAGCATAACAGTGGATGCTCTTCTGACCTTCAGAATTTACTATTCAAGTAATCTTGACACATTCTTTTGTGGGTTGTATTTTTATTTTGATCGACGCGTTCAATTTTTATCTTTTAAACTAGCAACCATTCTATACAATTGGATCTTGTGAGAAATTTGGCCATTTCTTGACTCATTAATCATTACTAATCTTCTGAATTTCCTCTTATTTTTATAACCAACTAATGATTGATTTACAGATGCTAGCAGTATGCCTGTTAGCTGAAGTGGGAAAGGAAGATGTTCTCAATGGTATCCTGATCGTTCTTCCCTTTCGCCATGGCTTCTCAAATCGCAATATAAAATGTGGGCTTTTGAACAAACTTTGTTCTTCTTCTCGAAAAAAGATCATTTTGGTCTATGCTTTCAATTTTTATCTCATAAATTAGCCACAAAACCATTCTATACAACTGGATCTTATGAGAAATTTGACCATTGAATGAGTTGTTACTAACCTTCCGAATTTCCTCTTATTTTTATAACCAACTAATGGTTGATTTACAGATGCCAGTAAGCACTCTCGTAAATAGCATTATCACAACCGTGCACATTTTTACAGTTGGATTTCTTTTATTTTGGAGTATTCACAGAAAATCCACTCAATGGTTCAAATATTTATTCATCTTTATCAGGCTGGGCTTTAGTTAAAGTTGGAAACCTTGTAATTTAAACTATTATGTATACAGAAATTTTGGATCATAAATGACATTTTGATCTTCAAGATGCAAGTTTTTTAATTGCAACTTGTATCTATTTCTGCTGTAGTCACCCAACTTGCAGGTGCAAGGACCAGTTGTTATTGATTATATTCTTAAGGCAAATTGTTAACTAGTCGGTATGCAATTGGCTGAAGACAGACGATGAACAAAGAGCAGAACCTTATCATACAACTGGAATATGAACATCTATCACAAGGATTTAGTGAAGAAGATTGAGATGCAAAACTTTGTCAACAGTTGTTTAAATTCTTTTGCTGTAATTTCATATGCATTTGGCAAACCGCCAAGCAACAGACAGAGCAGAATCATGTCAAACTTTTTGTAATGCAGAGTAATCTTCAATCAAGAGGTTCTGTGAAACTTTGGTCATTAACAAATCTCTAAGTTCTATGTGTCATTTAACTGATTCTTATCATCTCCAAATTCCTGAGTCATTCAGTTTGATAATTTGTTTTCTGTGAACTATGCATGAAAATTTACATTGACATGAATTATTGCATGTTCATCTACTGAAAAAGCCAAACTCATTACAATTTTTTTAGATGTTTTATGGTTGGAATTGAAATGCACAACTAACCCCACCAAGATATTATAAATATAATAAGCATTTCTTTCAAAATATGAAGAACTGATGGGACTGCGGCCTCAAAAGACTCGTGTATGTGATCAGGTCTCCTATTTTTTGTCTCTTAATATCATCATGTAGTAATTAATATAATCTCTCTATAGAATATATATGTACGGAGAAAAAAACTTCTTTCAACAGTATGATTTGTTCTTGCAATCTATGAACTATGATCCCTTTGAAGGAGAAATTGTGCAATTGTGCTTGTATCAGACTTGGTGTAAAGTTAGTCATTTATGAATGATAGTAAGAACTAAGCACACACCGGTAACTTGTATGAAGGAGGATCCCAGTGCTCCATGCAAATTCCATTATTTTAACTTCAGTTTTGCTCCTGTACGTTAGTCATTCATTATCAAAAGTATCATCAGCAGACCTTGCATTTCTTGTCACCATCAAACCTACATAGAGTCCACTCTTACCAACCTCAGTGAGAAGTGGGCAGAACTTACATTTCAACTTGGGTTTCTCTTGAAAAAGATAGGGTTGCAAACATAAATAACTCTCCCTCTTCTTTTTTTTTTTCCTTTTCCAGTGGCATAAGTGATTGGAGAAAAGTTCCATAGTCCTGAAAGCAGGGTGAGCAGGTATTAAGTAAAAAAAATTTCTTTCTTTCTTTTGTGTTTCCAGTTTGGAAGGTCTTACATGCTTATTGCCAGGGGATCCTCCTACCTGTAAAAAAAGGCTACATTGTGCAACCTGTGTCTAAAGGATCTCTACTAATGATTATAATTTACTAATGAGAAACCTATAATTTTAGAACTCAAAACTAAATAATATTCCATTCTGCACTGTCACTGTAACACTGTTAGGCATCTGTCTCCAGAGAGGGGCATGATATCAACATCATGCATTCTTTATGTTAATTTATTTGTTGTGGAATGTCTCTGCAGGGCCTAATTAAGGTGCATAAACTAATGTAGGCAAATAAACTTAGCTTGTCTTTTTCTTCTTTCGATGAATTCAGCACACTGGTGAGTTCTAGTGGGAGTAGATGCCAGTGTGCTGCCTAGGGTTGATACCCTAGTAAAACCACTCACTGTCTAGGCCAATTTTTTTAAAGCCAACCTCTCAGAAAGAAGCATGGCAGAGGAAGAAGAAAAGCTAATGAGGTTAGCCCCCATAAACAAATTCTATTCGTATTGTGATACAGTTTTCAGGTTTCCATGCTTCTGTTTGCCATTTTTTTATTGAAATAAGTAAAAGCTTTAATCTTTGTCTGCATCTTTAAACATGTATCTTACTTTGTTGATGAAGGGAAATGAATGAGTCATGTTGGTTGGTCTGGTAGGGAACATGGGCTAGGGCTCTTGAGATTCTCAGAGCCCCAGCGAATAAGGGAAAATGTCAAGGAGAGAATTTTGCACTAAGCTTTGCTCCCTCAATGCTTATCAATTATAGTGTAAGGGAATTTTTACTGTTATGTCTTAGAACAGTGAATTAATACTATGAATGATTAGAACTAGATTCTTGCTTAGATTTGGTTGGATTATACCATAACAACTATGTTTTCTTTCTGTCAAGTTTGTCATTGAGTGGGTAACAGAGACTTGAGCTGAAATTTTGTAATTGATCAAAATTGAATTGAAGCAATATTAATTAATTGCACAATTGACATTCAGCACCCATTCACAAATCAATCTTCTCCATAGTGCTTTTGTCTTTTGTTTTTAGCATATGATATTCTAATAAGCTCTCATTGTGATTATCAAGAAAAAGTTGACCCTTAGTGCTTAATTAATTTGTGATTGATGTTTTTGACAAAAATAATAATAGGAAACGTTTCATGCCTTGCATGAAAAAAAAATTGTTTATTTTGCTAAAGGAATTAGAATGAGTGTTGGAATTTGCATGCTCTATAGTTTAACAAGCTGATCATAAAGGAGGCAATTAAAGATCTTCTAATTGGTTTGGTGAAGGAACACTAGCCTTTTATCTAGTAAAATTTAGTGTTATCTCTTAGCAAAGTTAAATTATGTTATATATCATTGTCGGTTCACAATTTAATATCAAGAAAAAAGAAGTCTACAATTAATTATTCCAAGAATCAGATCACCACAATTCAATTAACATAATCCAAAACACAAAGCTTCCATCGATATAAAATTTTTGAAAGAAGTTAGGACCACATTAAGTCTATTGCTTCATAAGATAGAAATCAAAACGCATTCTACGTTAGAAATCATAGTAGGAAATTCGATAATATATATGGATTCGTATTTATTTTAGATAATTGATTGTATCGAATGAAACCATTTCATGTCTTTTTTTTAATGTCCCCAGGCTATATATACAGTCTTTATTGATCTTATATTACAAAATATTATTTTCAATATTCAAATAGCTGACCACAAGATTATAATATCATAATTTAGTGTTGAAGCTCTCCTTAAAATATTCAAGAGTTGCACCATGCCACAGCTGTAGGCAGAGTATATTACTTCTCTTCCTCGCTCTCACAAACCCACAATTGCCTCCCTCCCTTCGCCGTCATGCATTCCATCTTTCATGAAGGCGCCGAGGCCTCGATCGCCAGCTCGTCGCCTCTGCTGCCCTCCAGCAGCTGGTGGCCGCTGCCGCCCGTCTCCTCTTCTTCTTGGAGCTACCAGTGGCAGCCGCCGCCGCCACCGCCACCTCCTCCCTGCGGCCCCGTCCTCGTAGCAAACTTAATATCCTCGTCGTCCTCGCACGACGAACCCAGCATGGACGACTCCTCTGCCGACCTCCCTACAAAGCCAGTAGCTGAGAATCATCTCTGGAACCAAGTTCTAGTGTAAGTGTTCTAAGCCATATATTTATCTCTAATTAACAATTTTAGATCGATTAACGGCATGAAGATATCTCTGCTTATGGCTCCCCAAGTGATGATGTCCACGGTGTGTTCGAGCCCACAGCAGCCTTCGACTACTTGAAGAAAATGGACAGCAACTGGGAGTTAAATCTGAACCCTAATTCCTCCCTCAGCTGGGAGTTCACTACTGTTCCTCCAGTTCCATGCCATGATCAATTAAAAGCTTCCACAAGTGGCTGCTGCTTCTTCAGTGAGGCCAACGTTCCGTGGAGTTTATCCGACGGGATTCCCTTCGACGGATGCTCAGACGCTAAGCAATCGACGGTGAGAAGTGGCCAAGGAAAGAAGAAGAGAGGTGAAGATCAAGAGACTGCTGAATCACTCAAGAAGTCCAAGTGTGGTAGCTTATCAGTTTCATCTCAAAAGGTTGCAGGGATTTTGTTTGTGTTTATAGATTTGATTCATATTAAGGAACCAGAAACAATTTCTTTGAATTTTTTTTTCCGTTTGCTGATTCGGTTTTAAGCAAATTTCAAGCAGATGCAGGTGCCTAAAGCAAAGATAGCAGAGAAGATTAGTGCTCTCCAGCAAATTGTCTCACCATTTGGAAAGGTATATATATATTATAATCTTTTACAAGAAAGAATCGATAGATATCGACAAAATCTATAGTCCGATTAATGTTTGTTTTATGGCATTTTATTTCTGACAGACAGATCAAGCTTCAGTTTTGATGGAAACCATAACTTACATCAGGATTTTACAGGAGCAAGTGCAGGTAAGAACTGCAAATATCATATTGCAAAGCCTAATTTTGTGTATAATAATAATAATAATAATAATAAATATTTGCGAATAATTTTTTCCATTTATTTTTATTGGCTTCCATGGCAATGCAGCTGCTGAGTGATCCATACTTGAGGTCGAGCGCCATCAAGGTATAGATAGAACAATCAAATTGTGAATAAGAAACAGTTTAATTAAAAAAATAATAATAATAAATAATTTGTGTGTTTTTAGGGGCAGGATAGTTCGTGGGACGGAAAGACGGAGATGAAGGCGGAGTTGGAGATGCAAGAGTTGAGGAGCAAAGGGCTTTGCTTGGTCCCTCTTTCCTCCATCCCTCAACTCGAAAGGGACTCGGATAGACCGGAATTTTGGATGCCGGCATTCCACAGCTGCTTGTATTGATAATAGCTCGAAGATGTATCTTCTCGTATAACTTTGTGATAATAGTCGTAGGCAAAGAGAGGGTAGCGAAGTACTCTCTAGAGTGACTGAGCATAAGGCCTTTATATGTGTCGTCTTTGAAGTTCAAAGTTGAATTCAAAGTTCTAGTGTGTAGATGAGAGATAGGAACAGAGGGAATTTACGATGACAATTGAAGTGCAAAGGATGAGAATTTGCAATAAAGCATTGGATCAAACACTTCTTTTGAGTCAAACTAATAGTTATTGATGCATTATGTACATTAAAAAAGAGTTTAATTTCCTCAAGAAAAAGTCTTCAAACAAAACTAAGAAACTGATTCATTTGCAAGACACCAAAAACTTCAAAAAATTTTCAGATGCACTTGATACAAGATAGAACACAATCTATACTTGAAACAACCATACTGAGTCAATATCGTAGCATGGCAAGAAAGAAAACAACATAGTACCATCAGCTATTTGGCATCAAAAGTCAAATTAACTTCAGCGATTCGAAGGTCTGGAATGCGAGGTTACAAATCCATGCTAGTTTGGAAACTGAGGGTGTGGCACTCTAGATTCCTCAGATTAAGCTGTGGATCAGCAATTAAAGCAGCAGATAGGGATGAGTTAGTTGATGTATATGCATGAAATATAGAAGTAACATCATGTGGTTGGCTGATATTCAAAGAATAAATTTTCAATGAAGCAGGTTTGGTAATTAGTTACGTGTTGACGTTTCTTGGCTATCTTAGCATCTGTCCTATCAACATTATCCTTAGGGTAAAATTGCAAAGGCAGGAAGCCCAAATAGATATGATACATGAGCAAGAATAGATAAGTACTATGTCAACCCAAAATCATTCTTGTTAGAAAGAAGTTTGGCAGCAGGAAAACTTAAAAGAGACTACAGGTTGAACTGGTGAGTGTTCATTGCATAGTACCGAACTACCGATTGTTAGAATGTCACTAGCATGAAGGAACCTACAAGCCTTGAAAGTTTTTCAGAATGCTTATATGCCACAATAATCAGGTAGTGCATATAAACTTGTTTCCTATCATTTGATAAAATTTGTCAAATACATCTTGAAATGGCTAGGTAAGAGAATCCAAAATTGGCTATCTGAAGCGCTGGGTCAATTTGGACAGTTAGGAATAAAAAAAAAACAAATTAACAGATTATTTGATCAATAGAGTCTCTTATTATGAAATGTTAA
>JBBPFQ010000009.1:5479508-5500362 GCA_037974815.1 Kaempferia elegans
TTCTAAAAATCGTTACACAAGTGGCGGGAGGGGTAAAAAAGGAATTGGATAATTGTACATGTGTTATTTGGAAATTATGAAACTGTGATACGTGATTTAATAAATACACATTCTTATATGCGTGATTTGATAAAAACTGCAACTTCACTTAGGTTGTCTTGTGACATTGGTTTGACTAATTAAGTGGATGCTAGTTGCAGAAAAGACAAGTTTGGGTGGGTTACGAGCCCGGAAATCTGTATTCATCTAATCATCTTCAACTCCTATTTTGTTTATTTCAGATTTTTTTATATATATAGAAAAGGAGCAATTGCTTATTACCGATCGATATTTTATGTGGAGCGATCCTGATGATCGATTAGGATCAGATCAATCATCTCTCGTATTAATATAGATCAGAATTGGTGTCAAATTTTATTCATCAAATAAGCACAATGGAAAGTGCATTGACTTTTTTTTATTGTTCTAAACTTAATAGTCATCTTCAGGTTGTTCATATGATCCTCAAGCTTTGGACCATTTGAGTCGATCAACAAGTAGCTAACTTTGGAAATAAAGATATCCGGCTTTCAAAGAAGTCAACACAAAATACAAAACATAAGCCAAAGAAAGTCATCTGATTGTTGAAGATTTAATTGGAAGAGTGACAAGAGTACTCACACTAATTGCAAGCTTATTTAGTGGATGAAGACTCATGTCTCCCCTTTTAGATGGAACCAAGGCTTGAATGAGCAAGACTAAAAAGAATGGGTTCGATTGATTCTTAAAGATAACTCAGACTTGCATCCACACAGTCATTGATGAGTCGAAAAGATATTCAAATCAAATTTATTATCAAAAATGCTTCGAAAAGATCAAGTCTTACAGATTTAAAAATTCATAAGGCAAACCATAGTTAGTCCTCGTATCGGTGTGTTTTTGTGATTAAAAAATATACCAAAAGATATTCAAACTCAAATAAAAAAAAAAGTACTATGCGATTGAAGATAGAAATATCTGTTGCTACGTGGATGAATTGAATGAACGTGAGATCCTCTTCAATGCTTTGATTTGTAAAATCGAGGTCTGTTGGTGAATGTCCGACCGTTAGCTCGAACGAATGCTGCGATTCCCAGACTCAATCCAGTCCAGATAAATGATAGAAATAGATGTCGAAGATCGGTTTGAGCTGACCAAAAAAAAAGTAAGAGTCCAATCAAGCAAGTTATAAGAAGTGTCAGAAACCAAAATTGCGAATCTTACCTCGTCGAAGAGACATGAATGCAAACATAAGACCACACAAGACTAGTGCCAACGCCAATCGAAAGGACTACAATGAAAACATTTATCAAGAAATTAGGTTGCAATTTATGGGGAAAATAGCACACAAGCTCCAATTTAACCACCCCAAGCAGGAAGATGTAGTTACTAGGATCTCTTTAACTGATTATTTCTTTATAATGTTTTTTTTTTTAATTATGACATTTCAAATTGCGATTATTGGAGAATTTTGCTACTTTTTTCTCTAAGAAAAATTTCATGTCTACATTATTTCTATTTCATATTTTTTCCCCTCCACTTACTCTATATGACTATATATATATTATCGATTAATACTAGGAACATTTTATATGCTTTCATTAATAGTAGTTATCTTTAAACTCCTCTCACCCCTAGCCACTTGGTGGTCGGCTATAAGCTGACCTGTGATTTACCTCCATTCAGGACAGGCTGTGAGAGGCAGGATGGGCGTAATCACTTATTGCTACAATTATAGTAGTTATCTTTAAATCTTAAAAGTTATCCCAGATAATCTACATTTTCAGATTATATGAATTCAAACTTTTAGTATTGGAAAAGATGGTCAACAATAGGCAACAGGATTCATGCACCATTTGCAAGAACAAGTTGATTTCCTCACTTTGAGAAAATATGCAGGAATAATTCAACGAGTCAAACTTACCATATATGTCTCCAATGCTCCAACTTTGGTTGAAGAATTCAAATCTCGACTCACAGACACAATGTAGTGTCCTTGGAACAAATCCATTGCATCCTTGTATAAAGAACCAAACAAAAAAAAAAAAGTCATAAATGAAGCCAAATAAACAAGTAATAATCAATAAAATTAACAATACTAAACAGGTGTTATTGATGTTTTTACCATTCCATTGCCATAAAACACATGGAGATAACATAAAAGAAGGAATAACTTCTGGTCAGTAACAAAGAATATCTAGTTCAGATTTAACATATAAATAATCAAGTTTATGAAACATGGATAAAATATGGTAATAGAAAAACAATGGATTAGGTATCAAGTGGCATATGCTTATATACAGCGCTGCTTTGTTGTAACAAGCCTGTGGAATTGGCGATGGACCCAAAGTAAACAAAAGTAATTCACAAAAAAGTCAGTATTGTGATTCAAGTAAACAAAAGTAATTCACATGCATGAAATTGGTTTCCGTCATATTGAAGAAGACGAGAAGTCAAGGGAGATCTTGGTGGATTAAGGAATTTGGGTGGTGCATCAATCAAGCTCTGTATTCTAAAACTGTCCTTTGCTATGAAGATAATATGAGATCAATGAGCACATTTGGTTTCTCCATGAGCTTAAATACTATCACCTGTCAATATGATCAAATCCTAATGCCTAGGTAACTTGCAATTAACTTACACATACAAAAGCAATGATATGGATTGGTGGTTTCACTGTTTCAGTTATTATATATTCAGATCCATATTTGTAATTCTTTTTATTGTAGTCAATAACTTGCCACACCAAAACAACATTGTACCTCGGTGTCTGTGAAGCATCTGGCACTTCTAATAACACCCAGCACAAACTTTGGGGCTATTTTACTCGGAGTTTGCAAGCTAATGATCTAAGTAAAAGTTGGCATTGAATATCTCTCATGCATTTTCTATTAGAATCTCATGCCTCAGGAAGCTATCACATGCATGTTTGCCTCTCATCACCTTCCTTCATGGAGATCCTTTTCAACTAATGTTTTTCACTATGCTTTTCTTATGAGAAGGAAAAGAGCAATGACAATCTAAACTATAAATAAGAAAGTATAATTGTATGCTTTGATTCTCACATATATGAATTATGAACTATGTATACCACAATTCAGGAAATAGTAGAAGAACTAAAGGATTTTGACTAAAGGTTGTTCAACAAGAGTGTTTAAATTGAAAATTTAGCCATCCCACAGATTATAGATATATAATCACCAGTCTATACCTGTTTTGTCCCATCAGCAAAGTTGTTCAAATAATAACGAGCAAGAGCATTCCATCCATCCTTTGCAATTCCTTGAGCTGTCCGTTTCCCATACCTGGAAAAATAAAATAAGACTAAGCAATATACTAGACATGAATATAGCAATATGCATATGACGTTAGACAAAACTATACCACATTAAATTCAATGAAAAAGTTCAAGGATATCAATACAAAACATGTTAATAGAACATCCTGAAAACTACAGAAGGAAAAAAACATTATTCTTCAAATGCTAACTATCAAGTAGGTAGAGAACCTAATAATGATCATTGAACTCTGAGGAACAAGTTCCAACAAATATGTACATCAAGAAACAACAGAAAAAAAAAAGATAGTCTGTAAACCAAAGGAACATAGTAAGAAAGAACTTCAACACCAATTATCTCAAGGTTTAAAATATTTCATCAAACAGCATGGTACAGGCAGTAAATATCAATTCGACATGGGCCCAGCACAAGAACCATCAAATTCCAAGTGGACCATTGGTGCACTGAGCATAAACAGTATTCCTTACATAATGCTCTTTGCTCTATTACTTGGATTCTTCATTTATCCCTCATGTAACCACGTCAAACACCCATACTCCAACACCATCACTTTGAGTTATCATTTGACAACCCCACTTCACATCTAAAAAATTTTAGCAGCCACCATGGTATGAAACTTGGATCCCCATTGTGCCCCCGACACATAGCTGAGCTAATCACCATGTGGTAGATTTGCAGAAATGGGCAAGGGTTGATTCCTGGTGAAGTCGGCGTAAAAATACCCACCCATGTGGTGGTCTGCTCGGTTTTCTAATTTACCTCTCTACGGAGGCTGGTGGAGCCAGCCGTGTAGGGTGCTTTACAGAAATTCAATCCCCATTTGTGCCATAAACTAGTACCTCAAGTCCGAGTAATGATAGACTAATGACATATTTTGCATAGAGATAAATGTAGGACTAAAATCCATATAGCTGATTCCAAATAGTGGGGACAAACCATGATGATCAATTTGATGCACTATATGACAGATCATAGTGTACTGCCAAGTAAATGGGTTACTTTTCCATTGAAAGAGAACTAATGGTGTTGGTTACATCCTGATCAAGGTTTACATACCAACATGTCTATATACTCGAATTGCTTCCAGATTCTTTAACCACAACAAATCCAATGTCATACTTGTATCAATGGCAATGGCATGTAACAACTCTCCTGCAACAGCATATTCAAGAATAATTTAATTGGATATGCTTACCAAGAAGGAAAAAATATGTGCCATAATCTGAGAAGGCATACTCTCTTCTAGCTTTGTTTCTTAACAATACAGATGATCTTGATTTGAAGGTGAAAAAACTTCCATTCCTTGCTAATATTCAGCTTCAGAAAAGTTATATATCTAGTACACATTAACGTGCAGATTGGCATATATATTTCCCTAAGATTTGGGTATGATGTACTTGTTCAACAGTAATGTAGTCAAGTATGTGCCAAAACAAGCGTGTTACAAAAGAAAAAAAATGGAGCAAATGATATCTATAGTTAAACTGTTAGTACTGTTTTTAAATCAGTGTTCTGGCTCTTGCAAGTTGCAACACCTCCTAAGATAAAGGATAATCATAAGGAATCATTCAACACAATCAAAGTATTGAAAACCATTCCAAACGGGTTTCAACATCTTGTTATAGACTAGTACCAAGTAAATACACAGTGATAATCCACATTTTAGTAATCAATCTCCAAAATTAAATACCAGACAGTTATAAGCTTTAGGATTCTATTGAGTTGTATTGCCATAGTTAATCATTGAACTAAACAAAAATAGTACAATAAGAAATACTACCTTGGAACTTGAACACCTCAAAAGATTAACTATTCAGGGCATACCTAACAAAATCTCCTTTCAATGCCGGAGTCCCAGAATACTGTATACTAATTGCATCTCCATGGTTAGCCCATACTGAAAGTAGTAATTACAATTTTAGAAATTGTACCAAAAAAAGTACAAAGTTTGACAGAAACTCACAAATTTTATAGTTAGCATCGAAAAATGGATGAGCAGTGATTGTCTCATCAGGACCAAAAAGACCAATTCGCTTGAGTTGGCTTTCCAACATCTTTCTCCCAATCATGTTCTGTTATTACAAGATAGAATATCTAGTAATGAATAACACTTTCTAGAACATGGAAACTTCAGCATGTCAGAAGACACAAGTACAGAAGATAAATTTAATGGATCTTTTATGAAGTTCTTACTTGGAAATTAGCATGAACTAAAAAGGCAGGATTTTAAAATATTTCACAGTAAAAAAACCTTACCTCCAAAAAGAATAAATAATGAAGACTCCAACACTGAAGAGATAATACAATGCAAAATAAATAAAAGTGTTGCATTTTATATGGGATATCGGTTTTGAAATATCTCCTTTTAGAAAATATGATGAAGTAAATCACTTAATCTAACATCTTTAAGCTCGAACACTTCACATAAATTGGGCAGGTAAAACAAGGAAAACAATAAATAAAAAAGTTGTTTCTTAAAGGACTTGATTGTCTTAGGACCTAAAAAAAGCATGCATAGCAAGTCAAAGGTAACTAGGTAATGTTCAAATTGCCCATCAATCTGAACATATACTACAGCAAGGAAATATAATAATAGAGGAAAGATGTATATCTGGCAGGTAAATAGAAAAGAAAATGAATGCATAGTCGATGAAATCAAATATAGATTTGGTTAAGAAATTTTATTGGACTTTCTGTCGAGCATTTGAGATGAACATTACAGAAATTTCAATAGGACATGCAAACAAAAGTAATGAGAACATTGAGAAACTGAGATTTCAAAACATCGATACATTTGATATTTTGAATTGATTTGTTCAAGTTGTAGTCCATGCTCACATTAACTACGATGCACAAAACTTCTAGGCTGAAACATAAAATGAATTACATAGTTTAGCTACTTAGGTATAACCGTTTGTATGGATGCTATTTTATCTTCTCGAAATTTCGCATTCTAATTCCCAACTGCTTAAAGGTTCAAATTAATTTTAAATTTAGCTTCACAAACATTATCAAAGTAAAAAAAAAAAAAGGTAAAAAGAATGTTCAGCTTTACTATAAAGGAAAACAATTATTTCTGATGATCAGAATGAGTCATTACAACAACCTCCATCTAACAATAAACAAAATAATTCAAAAGCAACAAATAAGTAAAATAACTGACAACAATTGTTTTGCTTCTTTTCATAGGTTTAAATCTGCCTTTGATAGGTTTAGATTGCATGAGCCAAGAAATCAAATAAAAATAACATCTTTTGCATAACTAAAATGAACACCAAATATTAACATTCACCTGTGTAACATTTGTTCGATCTAAGCAGTCAATACAATTGGTTCTCACAATTCCTGTCTGACTTGTAACTTTCTCACCTTTGTCATTTGATAGGAAGTACCTAAAAGATCATCATAGGATTCATTGACTATCATCAATGAGCCAGTTTTCATTAGAGGCACACAGATAATGAAATATTAAAAGAAACTTGTATGACTATAGAGTCATCCACCCTGTTCTTCATCTGCCTAAATAATCAGATGAATGCATTGTTTATTCCTAATCGTGGATAACAACGCGTCCAATAGCTTAACTGTGTTGACCACCCAATGGCAAGGAATCAGCAGTTACCCTTTGATTCCATGTGAACTAAATTAAATATAGAAAACCATATTTCAACCATTTGACATGACTTATTAATCAAGGCAGAACCAAGAATATACTGATTGCCAGTAAATACCAGATGAGAAATTTGATATTTCAGGTAGCAAGCAAGTGCTCCACTCAAGAAACCTTGTGCCTCTTAGATTTTCTTGAAGCCATGAGCCCATAAGTGGAACTTCTTTCTATCCTTAAACCATATTGTAAAAAAAAACAATTCACCTCTAACCGGACAATCCAATTCCCATTGGTATGCAATTCTCATGTACTGCTAAATAGGTCATGCAACACAAGGACAAACAAACTAAGAAAAATAATTTTTAAAATTTTATTAACCTGAAAAGTGAGCTAACATGAAAGGTTGGGGCTTCTTTTGGAGGCCCAATGGGAACCTAAAATACAATATTGTTGCAAACTAGGTAAATAAACCTATCCTTAAACCAACTTAATTTCATAAAACATAGCTAAAATAACCTAGTTTGTAATGATTTGACCAAAATAATATATTGCATCTCTTAATACTCATAAAATTCAAGATCTTCCGAATTTAAAACTACCTAATTTTTCTACAACATTATACTCCACCATAGAAAAACTCATTTGGCCATCCTTTCTAATCGGTAGCTATTCCTCTTTATGATATTTAATATATTGTAAGTTTACAAAGGAACCCAGTTCCTATAAAAGATTAGCAAGTCAAAAGTGGTTTGCATGAATGAACATTGAGCAAGTTAGTGCTGAATCAAAAAGAAAGACACTTAAGCAAACAACATACCCATGCTTAGTCAGGAAATCCTCTATTTGGCTATAAAGGATCGACAGACGCTCAAAATGTATATGGCCACAGATCTGGTGGAAGTCAAAATGTATATACCTAGAGAAGATAATAGATATAATTAAAGAAATAAGACAAATTAATTTTATTATCATGATGCATTTCTTTTCGTATCCCCACCTAGTGGGATCAGACTTGGTTGTTGTTGTTGATTTTTTTTAATAGGGGTAAATGTGTATATATTGATATCAAAAAAGGATGTGTACATGTACTGTTATTGTCTGCATGATGCTATTATTCTGATGCTACATTACCTAATATCATCATTTTGAATTGTCTGCATGGCATTTGCAAATCTTTCACTCAGACGTCCCTCACTTCCATGCTGATGATTGTGTCAAATATAAGAAAGCATGAATAAAATCTGTACAGCTTAAAATTGTCTATCGTATATGTAGAAAGATAAGTTAGAATTGTAATACGTAAAATAATAAACACAACAACATCCAATAAATTCACCGCAGACAAGAGGAGTTCAGTAAGGTAAGAAAATACCATTTATAATATTTCTTGATAGACTAGCTCTTAAGTCGAGATAGGAGGAAGTAAAGATGCAAAATTAATCTTGACATTTAGCATTAACGAAACTATGAATGCGCTCATTACTGATTATAGCATCCCCATTCCTGAATAATCCTATTCTTTCTGAGTTTGCATTGCAGGCTTATCCAATGCCACTCAAAGGAATCCATCTATGCTATTACAAGGTGTTAATAATGTAATGAGCATACTAGATTGGAGGGGTATGCAGGTTGGGTTCTATTTTTGAAATCAAGTCTTGTATACATTTACTAGCATGGCACTTTTGACTGTGGTATTTATGTAGCTTCTCAAATATTTCTCTTTTACTTCTATACTTCATATTGCTTTGTAAACTAATTGTGTAAGTTAATTAATTTCTATGTTTGAGCATAGAACTTTCATAATAATAACGGAAAATCAACGCCTTCTATCAATTAATTTGGCCTACATTATTTCTTATATTAAGAAAGTTCATTGCCCAATGCCCATACATATGCTTGAGATTCAAAAAACCTGAGTTCCCTTGCAAACATAAGCATACAATTTGAGACTTGGATCAATCTCAAATATAATCTCATGCAGACTCACTAAAGCCACAAGATGGAGGCAGAGGCGTCTTTTTTTCACCTTTGCTAAAATCTACACCAAAATAATTAGGTCGGGATCTCTGATTTTTCACTAATTGTTCACAGTTGACTTAACTAATCTAATAGAAAGAATATCTACATATATATGTCAATAAAATATAAAAGAGCACAAAATATGTGTCTACCAACCCTGCAAGCTAGTTGAAGCCCATATGTATCTGAGGCAAACATGTGGGGAACAGGAGATTGATCTGTGACTACATTGATACCTCTCAAACAAGGAGGCTGGGCAGTAATACTACCACTCCAAGATCCCAATATTGTCATCAAATAGGCAAGATCTAATGTAGTATATTTGGTACATACCGGTCAGTACAGAACAGTCGGTCCAATATAGATTAAATTCTTCTAAGCAATGCTATTAAGAACATATTATTCAACTAATAGTTGACTAAAAGTTAATATAATATTCATTGAGTCAATGTAGGCCAGAGTATCATATTTAACCACAACAGCAAATACTTTGCATAAACATAATGTGCAAATTTCTGAGGAACATGAATAGTTAACAATAAGATAAGCATGAAGGATGCTACAATAATGATTACCTGATTAACAAGGTCAACCGCTACAACTGAACCATATTTTTTATTTAAATCTAAGAAGTGCCTTTCAGCCACACGAGACTGTCAAATAGAAAGAAGAGGATGATGACAGAAACTATATGAGCCTATTTAGGAGATGAGAGAGTATAGATGAATTATTACCGCCTCTTCAGGCCTAACAATATCAAATTTAGGTTTATATGTCAGGTCAACAATTTGCTCCCATAGAAATGGCATCGATCCACGAATCTGCAAGCATTAATTTGATAAATCCTCTTTCAAAAAGACCATCTATAAAGTAAACCCTTATATATCATTTTCCTTAAATGTTTCAACCACCCATAAAATAGACACCAAATGTGAAATAAGGATATGGAGTAACCAGATGCTAAAATCAATTTGCTTAAACAAAGAATACCGTATTACTGATTAAACAGGCAGAAAGCCAACTATTTTTGTAGATACTTAACCTACATATTGTCTGCTTAATTATTCTATCAAATATCAGAAAGAGAAATTCACCTCTATTTAGCAATTGTATGTCTAATCAAATGGACTGCCTGCTTGCTTCTATGCAACGCTTAGAATACACAGTTTAATATAAACAATAATTTTCAGTATAGTCAAGTAGTTCAGCAAAGAAACATATCTATCTAAAAGAGCAATCAAGGATACTATTGAGCAATCTAAATTCCTGATGATGCTCAGAAGTATCTCAATGAATTATGTAAACAAGTGCATCCAGTGAAAGCATAAGGCAATTTCTAAACTTTTTACCCAACACCAAACTGCAACCACACAAACAAAACATAGCAAACAAGTTTTGCTATACATGGGGTAATTTGATTCGATCTAACATTATAACAAAAAGGAAAAGAAGTAGTACTTGGACAAAGGATGCTGTAAATCCGTTAGTTTGCAAAATCTGTTCTGATTCAACAAAATTTGCAACATAGCCTTCTGAGTCAGCTCCTCTTCTCCACATCCGAGTACCTTTAAGCAAATACAGAAACGATAGTACAGCAATTTCTTACAAAGGAAGAAACTAAAATTGAAACGAGCGAGGCACATCATGTTATGAATTGAACTTGGGTTTCTGTCCACTTGGATCCTTGGTCAGTGATATAATTCAAATAAATAATTCAAAATTGAAGCAAATAACAATGACTTTTTCTAATGAACCAAAACCTGCTCTCCTTGTGCATCGACGTGCAATTAAGGTAACATCAATGATTTGTGAGCCAATGGCTGCTTGAAAACTTTGGAAACCTGATATACAATTAAGGCTATTGCAATAACTTAATAAATTACTCGAAACTCGCAAAACGGGACTAAAAATAAACAAGAAAAAGACAATATCAGGATACTTCCTTGGATGATTGGTAGCATATATGAATCCAACTGCATAAAGAAATGCAACATATTAACATATCTGACAAGCTCATGCTAATTCATTCAAGTAGTTTCTGAGAATCACATCTCACTTTGTTATCAATAAGTGCTTCCAACATATAGCTATTCCAAAGAAATCTAGGTTCTGCCTGCAAGATAGCTTAGATTAAAGTGATAAAGACAAATAGCAAATCGTCATAATTAACACAATTTTGACAATTCAATTTTCATACTGTATCTATGTAAAACAAGCAAATATATCCCTTATTTTTTAATGTTTAAGTGAAAGATTATACGAGTCCTCAACTATCTAAATTGATATATGCTACTATAACACATGTAAATTTGTTGAGTACAGGTATGATATAGCACAATAAAAATTCAATTCAAATGACTATTTAATTATTGTATCCTGATTTTTAAAATAAAAAATAAACTAAATGAAAGAGTATTGAAAGAGTTAAGCACGTCTAAATTTATCACATGTTTTGTGTGATAAAGCATGCCAAGTGTCAGCGCTATAGGGTGCCAAAACATACCAATGTGAATGGGGATTGACATGGAACAAAATTGGCAATGTTACAACAGAGCTACTATTGGGCCTAATAGAAGTTCAAAATGACTAATTGAACAAGTCAATTTGTTTGATTGTTTAGGTCAAATGATGGTCCCTTGCCAACCCAAACTCACCTTTTTGCTAATTTTTTTTTTTTGTCTCATGCTTTAGAATACCATGAAGATCAGCATGGATGAAACAAATTTCGCCAATTGCATGACACATTTCCATAGTTGTCAAACTTAGTCGAGCCTGATGTTGATGAGTTGGATCAAAGATATCAGGTATATGGAAGACAAATTTTGAAAAATCAAAGATATGATCAAAAGGAAGTATTCACTAAACCTACAAAGCAACTGAGTAGGATTTTTTTTTTCTTTATTACCAACTTCTCACTGAATTGAGATCTAGGCCTAAATTTGTGGGATATGGAGGAGAACAATCTAGAAACAAGGATGTCGCAAATGAATAAGAGACCTTGTTAGCATGCCTCAACCTAGGTATTTCTCTTCTTCATCGCACAAGCCCTCTTCTTCTTGTCAACAACACCAATTAAAGGAAAAGACTCTGGAAAACATCTGTGAACTAGGCATTGCTTTATCTTCTACCTAGCAACATTACCTCTTTTTATCCTCAATGACAACACTTCTTTTTTCAGGCGCAAGCACGCATGTGTTTCTGAGGTGACAGACGCAGTAAGAAGTTGCCACTATGAGGTTGAATTTATACAAGCAAGCAACATCTAATACTAGTAAATCAATGGATGACAGAATGAGGTTGAAGCTTTAAAGAATGACTAGGTAAAACCAAGTACGGGCACACTCAAAAAGCCAGTGTGATGCCAACACATCTTGTTTCTGTCGAGGACCACCACCTTGATTTTGAATGAGACTTACAAACCTGTCTTGCTTGTCTATGTCATCCTACATACAACTCATATCAGGAAATAGGTGTTCAAAAAATTCATTCATTTAAGAGAGAGATATCTAATTGAAACTCTAACTTAGATTATTTTAGGTTGTTCGTCAAAATCTCAAATTTTTGTTTGTTCTCTCAAAAAACAAGATTTTGGTGGTAAACTGAGATGGAATAATTTGAAATTTATTATAGCATAAGTGAAGTGCTAGCCAAGTGTCTTTAATGGAACATTTTTTGTAAGAGTTAAAACATTATATGAGGTAGAGTGCAGACAGTCTAAATTGCCTGTCAAAGATGCAATAATTGAGATCATTTTTCTCATTTCTTGATGATAAGGCACATACATGGGGGAAAACAAAATCAAATCTAATGGTTGTTCTAGGAACATAAATACAACATAAGACATCAAAATACCCTAAATAAATATCAGACTTCCAACAATGAAACATTGTCTTAATGAAAACCCTTCCAATTACTCTCAATCTATTAAAAGGTACAAGAAAATGCTGAATGAAAACTATGCAAACCCAAATCAACAAATTTCTCTTACATGTCAGGAGAAAAAAATTTGTACCTGTCTCCAAAGAGGTACCATCTTCGAGTCATTTCCCAACTCATGTAACTTCTGCAAGCTGCCAAGCAAATAATCATCACGGGCATTAGAAAACAGCAGAACAAAGACATTTGTAATTTAAGCCACAAATGCCCAAAAAAGTTGAAATTAGTATACCGAATATATTTGTCAGACTAATTATGAGATGCAGAGTAAGGGGCATTGTTCAAAATAGACCATAACATAAATCAGGTATTTGTTGTGGAGAATGTTAAGTTATTAGTGATCATTATGAAGTAATATAAAGCAAGACTGGCCTAGACATGAGAAAACTCACCGTCAAATTGAAGAATTTGTAGTTGTAATTGAGAGAACAATAAATCTGTGGTGCTCATCCAATTAGAATAGCATTTAATATTTTCGACCAACTCTGAAAGCTCTATAAAACTATAACAAAATTAATCTATTTTAGAAAGCACAGGTGCTTCTTGAAGGGCTTTTAGGGTTCAAGCATTAAGTCCACATGAAAGAGGAATATGATAAGGGGTCACTAACTAAAGCTGATTTCAAAATTATATACAAGTCATACAACCATTTCTGACTTTGACCTTGTGGAAGAAAATTGCCGTGTTAGTTTTTATGCATAATGGTCAACTAGTTGAACTATCAGCAAATTAGGGTTGAGACAAAAAAGTGAGAGTTGCACCAATGATCTTCTTGGTAACCTAGGAGACTAGCATAAGATTACCTCCCTGCAGGCATGATTAAGGTAATTCCACATTAAAAATTGACTGATGCATTATGAGACCATTTCCAAGAGAAAGCAGTGCCTGGTGACAATAGTCATTATTTCTTTATGGCATCATAAATACAAGGAATTAAGGAAAATATAGGAGGCTGACTTATTTTAAACTCCTCAGTCTCTTGCTATAATTACCACCTGAACAATAGAGCA
Source organism: Kaempferia elegans (assembly GCA_037974815.1). NCBI lineage: Eukaryota > Viridiplantae > Streptophyta > Magnoliopsida > Zingiberales > Zingiberaceae > Kaempferia > Kaempferia elegans. The sequence goes on from JBBPFQ010000009.1 coordinate 5,493,401, forward strand.
CATACTTGGCATCAAATCATTGATCAGTAGACTTAGTATATTCAACTGCCAACAAATTTCAACACATGTAAAATCAATGACAAAAGAGAAAGAATCTGAAGAATCAAATCAAGAAAATTTTCTACCTGATTAGACAAAAATCAATGAACCCAACATCACAGACTATTGATACTACAGGTTAAATTTTACATGTTACACACGTCTCACAAAGATTCCAACTAGTACACACATTAAATCAATAAATTAGTTCATCAGGTAAAAAGAAATGTGGCTAAGCAAAATGTTTAGTATAAGTACAAATTATAGCATATTAACCTAAAAGCAAAATGACTTAAGTTTTAATTTTATATATCTAGCTCATAAGGGAAGAACTCTGGAAAAGATAAAATCAGACAGAAACTTACTTACCATAGAGTTAGATTGACGTCATAGGAGAAGTACAGGCCTGGCGTACTTTGTGCAGTCTCTAGAAGAACAGAAAACTCAGATTCCATCTTTTTCTGTCAATATATATTTTAACCACAAGTTATTATTTATGAATAGATATTATCAATGCACCAAAAACATATATTTTAACCACACAAGTTACAATTACCGAATAAATGTTACCAGTGAACCAAAAATTCAAACAAAACCCTTCCAACCTGTTCAGACGAAGAATTTTTCATAGAATTATTGCATGGAAGAATCTGCATGCCTGAGACCTTGTAAATTGGATGCCCTAGGTAAGATCCAACACATTCACGCTCTGTTACAACCAACAAATATGATCCTGCAGCATGAGTATATTAGTTAGTAAGAATATCATACTAATAGAAGCTAGAAAGTACAACAAGTGGTTCTTTGTCCTCCACTAAACTTAATATGACAATATCAATAGTGATGTTTATATTTAAAATATATATATTTGAAATATGTTAATTAAGCTTTCATCTCTAATCAAGTCAAGTCAAAATATAGAATCAATTGGCATCTTCAAATATATAAATACCAATTACAATGCATTGTCTCCAATTTTACCATCAAATTATACCTAATGCTCTTGAATAGTATTTTTTCCCCCTAATAACTCCACTAATTCATGTTAACATTAACATCTTTGCTAACTAATTTCTTGTATATGCTATTTCCTAACTGTCAAAATAGATGGTTATACCACAAAACACAAAATATTTCTTTTTTGCATGAGGCACAGATGATCACACAAGATTCTAGAACCTTCTCTCTATCTCAATCACTGACATTTTATTTATCTTATAAAATTGTTACTAGTAGAAATCTTCTCTTTGACCATATTAATTATTCTCACTTATTTTCTTGTTCTCAAAAGCTACAATATATGGTTAAAATAATATAATGCATTTAATTTGGCTATAAATAGTATGAAAAAATACCTAAAAGAAAGCATTATGTGAAAATAGCAGAGTTCAACTTAAGCATAACTAAGCATAATATATATATATATATATATATATATAAGTGAGGAACAACACAAAACCAACAAGCCATATAATCAGCAGCAAAACCATTTGCCAGATAGTGGATAGAATGTCAACTCAGTCAGAGATTGGTTCAACGCCTCATCTTTCATGGCTTAAAGGAAAGAAAATGATTCCTACCATTAACATGGGAAGAAATGGATGAATTCCCATGAGTGTTCCATGTTAAAGACCGTCAAGTTGTTAAAGCAACTTGATAAAGTATCTGCTGAAGGCCAACAGATAATTCGATCACACACTTGCATCAAATTGCATATAAATTATAAAATTCATAAAGCCAGGATAAATCTCCCACATGAAATTGTTTGTGTCCAGCAACAAAAATAATGCTCTTCATCGAGACAATTACCAGCTTTTGCATCCTCCCTACAAGTTACAAGCTATGCTAACCCTAGTTACCAAAAGGATCTCATTAGAAACAGTTGAATATGGTAGCAACAACTGTCAGATATAGACATATATAGAATGGAAGCAAAGAATATTATGTTATATTGGCCTTATAACCTGCCCTTAATCTACACTAAAAAGGATCACATTAGAACAGTGATAATGCTGAATATGGTAGCAACAGCTATCACATATGGAGGCAGATATTTAGGCAGCAAAGAATATTATGCTTGCATTGGCCTTACAATCTGTCCTTATTCTTGATTCTCCTTCAACATATGCTCACATTCATTGCAATTTTCCATCTCCAAGGAGTGACTATGTCCTATAGGGTCATCATTGATCTTCTACAGCACTGACTCCTCTACTCCCAAAACTCGCCTATAGAGCATAAAATATGTTTTCTTCCAGTTCACCATCTCCATTTTCTCCCTGTAGTCTTCACCTCTGTCTGGATCTCCTTTGATTCAGACCACACCTCACCAGCCTTGCATCATCCTCTTGTGGCCCTCTTTGACAGCTTTATCTGATATTTGCCACTTCATTGGTTGCACTTGCTGCTCTCTGTGTTCCTTTGCATTTGTGTCTGCTCCAGACAATCAAATATCCTCCTCTTGCATCTACTCCATCTCTGTTTTCTTCAACGCCAACCTTTCAAATTGACACCTGCACTGTCATCCACAATAATCTGCTACAGATGTAGCAAGGATGTAGCTCCTGTGCATTCGACAATGGTTTCTCATCCTCCATTGCAGTATCCATGCCACCTAAAGCCAACATCACCCTTGATTGTTCCTTTGTTTTGATTTCTTTGGTATTCAAATTTGGATGGATATGGTAATGAAAAGAAAAGAAAAGAAAACACTTCTTCCTCTCCTTCACGCAATCGCAGCCTACTATCCTCTTCTCATCCTATCCACCTTGCACCGGCCACCTCTTCTTCCTAATAGAGAAATTTACCTCCCTCAATTCTCACTAACTTTTGTTCCCTCGAGCACTGTTGATGCCTCTCTGATTTGTCATCTTTTGCTCTTGTTTCCTTCACATTTTGCCGCCTCCGGATGAATTCTCTAGAGCTGCCTGAGTGCCTCTCCAATGTCTGGTTCAATTCCTTCCATATCAGCGCCATCTAGATCCAGATCTGAATCCTTTCATCATCTGACCTCCCAAGTCCCAACTTCCAATGCCTATTTGAATTCAGAACATACTCATCAGCTGCAAGACCCAATTCTAGCATCTCCAGCCAGATGACAAGAGAAGTGTTTGCTGCTTTATTTTCTTTGTTAAAGCAATGTTGTGTCTTCATATTCGGCCGTTCCAAGAGATCGCCATCCCTCTCCATTGAATTTCTTCCTCGAGCGCAAGATTCTTCTCCAATGATCTATCCACCACATCCTTATTTGTTCATCTTCTCTTTCATGCTCTCATTGTTATCCTCTTAGCTGACCTTAGGAAACCTCATTGAGTGATTTCCTTCCACTTCTTCATTTGACTATTATGTGTTGTCAACGTCGCTGTAAGGAGAAGCTCACTCAAGATATATCTCCTAGATTTTTGGCTCATCTATTGTATTCTTATTTTCATCATTGGCATATCTTAGTCAATTTTTATGAGACCTTTATAGTTAATATAACAAGATGGACATATATTAGTATGGGGAGTGATTAGGTATTATAAAGTATTGCAGATTTAGTCCCAGATTGAATGTTTTAGGTTTAGAGTTTATATCAAGTCCAATATATACTGGGTAATAGATGTCTCTCATCGCTAGCATACAATGTTTCTTTCCCATTTAATAAGAGCCGAATAGAATCCCATTTAACAAGAACAAATTAAAGGCTCCACTATCATAAGTTCACCCATATTATGCAGATAGGCCTGTGATCATACATTTTCAAACCTTTGCGACACTTGAACCTGCAGTTACTGGTCAACGAAATGCTCATTACATTTCTTCACCAATCATTCTTTAATTAAACACTAGAACTGGATCTCACCATTCTTTTGAAATGGGTTCAATGGTCAACAATACAATACAAATAACACCTACCAACAATATGTTAGGGACAACATACACATACCTACTAAAAGCTTAAGCATGCCAATCACGCCAAAAACAGGGCGAACACTTGGAGACTGTGTTGTGCACTTTGGAAGTTGAGCTGTACATCGAAACAGATAAAATTAGGTGAAATTTTTTCTTTATAGCTTCAAGATAGTAATTATGTAGAACTAGAAGTCAAAATTTCTTTAAACAAGTTGATTGACAAGGTAAATAAATTACTTCATGAGCGTAATGGTGTTCAACTAGCAACCTGATTACTGAAAAAAAGTTACTACTGCAAAGAGATATTCCTAGCCAGCAGTTGGTTAACATGATTGAATTAATGAGACTTGCAATCGGGTTCAACATTCTACTATCTCAACTATTTGGAAGCATACATACATGGATCTTACACACCATTGAACTCCGACAATCAAGTTATTTATGTCCTTCCATATTAAGTCAAGGACAATTTTGTTTAGTCTATAATCTACCACCCACAACTTTAATTCTAGCAATTCAACTAATAAAAATCAGAAAGTAGAAATAATAGATTAGACAAAAATAGGAAGACCTTAATTCACATATTTGTTATTTAATAAACTATACTTGATTATAAAAATAAGCCAGCAGGACAACGACAAAAATATGAGGGGGACAGACCTATTAAGCTGCTTGATCCATCAGTGCGACTGATCGACAAATAAGAATCAGAAGGGACATCAATTGGCTCAAGGATATACTTGTCGGGGAATTGCCATAACCTCAACCGTGTGTAAAGCATCTTTCCATGATCACCCTTATCATTGTCATCCATCACTGTACAGTCAAGAATTAGAAAAATTGAATATTTTCTACCTCTAAAAAACACATGCATATGAGTTTATTAAGATGCAAAACATGGCCTGGTCAGCAAAAGGAAGGTTTGTATCAACCCCATAAACCAATTGTAATAAAATCATCCAATGAAGAAAGTAATAACAAAAAAGAAATGATAGTTTGCAATTGCTTAAGTATCTATATCTAATTGAAAATGAGAAGAATAAGCAGAGGAAACTACAATTCTAAAATTTATATAGATACAGTGCAAACATGACTGCGAGCAAAGTCTCAAACATGCCCTCCAGATATTGTTGCTTGTTAGGTCAGAAGAATCTGAAGGGCAAAAAGTTCACATATCTCAAAGGAATGGAGATTAGGCCAATGAACACATCAAAATTCAAGGAGAAAGAACAATGTAAAAAGACTAGAGGCTAATTCTTTTATGAAGATTGGTCTCAAAAAGATGGAAGCAAAACCATTATTGAAACTATCAAACCTAAGTTTTTTCATGCACATAAGCTCACCTACCCAGTTCATGAGTTTAGATTCAAGAACAGACGTACTCAATGTAGCAGTTGAACAAACATTTAGACTAGATCCAAAATTTGAGGGCTATAATATATATCAAGACACTGAACAAATCATATATATAATAAAGACAACAGGAACGAGAGATAAGAGACCAAACAACAAAATCAATAATTGTGCAAAAATAGATGAGATCCATGGAGAATGCTATTGTTTTGTGGGATGGACAATTTTACCTAAGGAGGGACGAACCAGAAATTATTATTTTTTCTTTCGGATCCGACGACGACGTGAATTCAAAATCGAAGAATCAGCCATTATGACAGCGGGTGCGATGAGAGGAATAAGCCAATAAGGGATCAACCATCAAATTTGCTAATCGTATTAAAAAAAATCATCGAGAATGCTATGTTTGTTGGGATACAAAGAGGGAATTTACAAATTCAAGGACTGGGAAGAGTTCAATTTACCCTAAAAATATCAAGCAGTCGAATTTTCTTGTCCGAAAACTCCAGATTCTTGACGTCGTGAAATCAAAATTGAAGAATTCAGACAAGATCACAATAACAGTGTAAACAACAAGTTAATTAAGCGGACAAGGAAGAGTATTGAGTGTTGCGTTACCTGCAAAGCGACGAAAAGAGGGGATGATATGGCGAAGGCGCCGAGGGCAGGGAGAAAGGAGGAGAGTGCAGGGGAGGAGTGAATGGAAGAACAGCGACGAGGAGAAAGAGAGGCAAGAAATAGTGGTTGGGAAGGCGGAGGGGGGAGCAATCTGAGGTCGCGGGATTCGCGGTGGGGACGGCCAGCGAGCGCCGATGGAGAGCATGCGCTGCGCACAACGCCACAACGGTATCCGGTCTCCCTTCTTGCCAGTTGTTATCGCCACGTTTTATTCGAGGTGATTCGATGTTAGTTGAAATTTAATTTTACCCTTAAATTTTACTTAATCTGTAAAAGATACTCTGAAACAATCAATATTATCATTTGAAGTTGCATAAAATATATACTCAATATCTATTTTAACCCCCTGCTCGATAAAAACTTTTAAAAAAATAATTAAAAAATCTTTTAGGATAAAAAAGTGACTGCTTTCAGTACAGTATGTTAATTGATATTTTAAAATCTAAATATAATTTAAAAAAGTCAGACAAATATATAAGACTTATTCTATATATTTCAATTATCTGAATTCATTAGTCAATTTTAATTAAACTTATATCTCAAAATAATATAGAACAAGATGTTATATACTTATACAGTGCACCTGATTATGTACATGTCCCAACCGTCATTTCCATACACCAAAGTAGCAAGCTATTAACATAAATCCAAATTTTTAATTGATTGCTATATTGCTATACAGTAACTCTAATTGATTATTATAATGTAACGATGATTTTTTTTTTTAAATTAAGTAATTCGATAGAAACCACGAGTTAACACAGTCGATATTTAGGGTGCATGGTATATATTTAATAATGTGAGTGATAATGAATTTTATTGAGGAATAATAAGTTTAACAATAATTTAAGAGGTGTGAATTATAAAATTATAAATATAAAAACTTATATTTTAATTTTGATTTCCGTCTACTAAGTATCAAGAATGAGAACGAAACATATTTATTTTCATTTCAGCCTTCTAAATCCGCCTACCAAACACCGCTATCTTAGAGCATC
>JBBPFQ010000009.1:5581887-5594683 GCA_037974815.1 Kaempferia elegans
TGGATGCAGTTTTTTTAATTATTAATAGTTCGGTCCTACAAAATTTTTTATTTGATATTGATAAAAGTAAAGCCTATAATTTACTTCTATCTTATGGAAATTAAATTTATATCTTGGTTCGCAATGCACCAAATCTTCATCACTGCAAACCTTCAAAATTATTGTAAACTCTAGCCATGAACTGCTTGAAGTATAGTCACGTATCTCGAACTATCAATGTTATGATACAACGCTTCAACTTTTAATGATGATGTGTGACGATAGCCTTTTTTTAATTCTTCTTAACCAGATAGAGACTATAGCTCTATTCTTTTTTACTTTTATACATACTTTATAAAAGAAGTATAAATTTATAGGATAAAATAAGAATATTAATGGTCATTTCATTAGGAGAGTTACTAACCTTCACTTATATTAGTGAAATCATTTATGTTAATACCTTAGTGGAGTGATGAGTGAAGTACTAACATTCACTTATGTTAGTGGAGTCATTTATATTAGTAGAGTCATGAGATGAGAGTACTAACATTCACTTATGTTAGTGGAGTCGTTTATATTAGTGGAGTCATGAGATGAAGCTACTCAATGGCGAAGCTAGCTTAGGTGATCTACTTGGGCTATGGGCCTTGAGCGTCGATGTCAATGCCGTCATCTCGGGCTAGCCTCCTCTTTTCGCCGATGTCGACGCCATTATCTAGGCAAACCTCCTCTTTTCGTCGATATCGACCTGAGATAGTCTTTTCTTTCTCTCATTTTTTATTTTCTTTTCTCCTATGTCAATCTCTTTTTCACCCTCATTTGACCCCGGGCTACAACCCGAGTAACCACATACTTGGCTCTGCCCGTGGAGTTGATAACATTCACTTATGCTAGTAGAGTCATGAGATGCAATTACTAACATTCACTTATTCTAGTGGAGTCATGAGATAATCCCACTATCCCATTTGAATACCCCATAGTGAGTATATGTTACTAACATCGTATAAATGCTCCATTGTAGATATAAATTACTAATGATTTTCTATGCCGCTAGAGATAACTCATGAAGCACATATGGGTCATGGCGTATGTCCAAACATCATAAAATTTTCAAACTCCATGAGTGTAATGTGGGCCCTCACTTATCTATCAAGCTTAATTATAGAAATGATGGAAAATTTATAAAAATATTGACCACAATCTTTAGAAAATTAAGACAGAGAACTATATAAGATTATGGACTGATTTTACTTATGACCAATATTACGATGATAGTAGTAACATTGAAAGTTGTTTATCAATGTGGCATATGGAAGGGAGCTCCTTCGATTTAACGGAGTGACTCTGCCTTCATTTTTCATATTAAAATATATTTTTTGATTTTTTTAAATAAAAATATAAAATATAAAATATAAAAAAATATTGGTGGGACTTATTGAGAGATATTTTTTTAATAGTTAAAAGATATATAAGGTTTTTATTTTTGATATAATAGTACGATATGACAAAGAAAAAATTCTCTATAATTATGGATGCTCTTATAAAACTCCAAAGGCGAAGGGTTGATTTATTGACTTAGCCTAAGTAGTCGACTAAATTGAAAACTAGGATAAATTCATTTTCATCCGGTTCATCCTTTTAGCTCAAACCATTGTAATCAGATCGGCTCTCGAACAGTGCGAACCGGACCAGCTCAACCGATTGTCACGTGACGCGCATGTCGTGTCCGACGATTTAAATAAGAATTACATCGTATTAATATCAAGGCTGGAATTAAACACACTGTTTTCACGGTGAGTCTGCTCCATCCGGAAGCATTTCTCGTCGTCTCTGATCCCTCGGCACTAACCTTCTCATCTCTCGAGCTCCGCAGTCTCCACTCCACTGCCTCCGATCGGCCAGCTGATTCAATCGGCTTCCTCATGCTTGATTTGGATCGTTTACTGCTCTCGCGCGAGGGGAATCGGCGATGAAGCGGCGGATCTGCCTCTTAAATTGCTGCGATTTGGATCGCTGTGAAGGGAAACCTATACATCTTTGATCTCGACGGGTTCGTAGATGGGATTCCTGCAACGGAATCCGATCCTTCTGATGGTAGTGGTAAGCGTTTGATTGCATTCCAATCGAACGGGTAGTGGTAAGCCCCCGTTCGAATGATGATAATGTTGTGGATCAGTATTGCCTTTTAGGTAAATTCTTTGTGAAGTTTATTAGGAATCATAGAGCGAGAGAGGGTGGTCTATTTTGAGGGCGATCGATCTCCTCTAATGGAATCTAGGTATTTAGTTGGAACCTTGTAGTAGCTAGGTTGAATCTCAATCGCGCTTGGCATCGATTAACACCAGGCTTGAGTGTCACTGTCCGAAGAGAGCTGATGAAGGGTAGATTGAGGGCCATGCAAACTATTAGGTGATGTCTTTAGCAAGATCACAAACGACCAGTGGAATCCCTTCCCAAGGAAGTGCATAGATGACACAGTTATCTCTCCTTCATCTCCGAGTAAGGAGTCCTAAGAAGGTTCAATCAACTTTGGGTGAGATAGTGGTATTATTGAAGGTGCATTTAGTTCCATGTCAATATCAAAATTAAGATGTCATGTAATGTGGGATCGTTGGACAAACAACATAGACTTTTAATCTTGTATACATATAGAGATATGTTTAATGAAAAAACAAGTCTTGAATTGTTTGACCTTAATTTATTTGACGAAACATGTTTTCAGTTGTTCCCCTTGTATATTTGTTAGACTATCTCCCACCAAAGTTAATATGTTTAATGAAAAAACAAGTCTTGTATTGTTTGGCCTTAATTTATTTGATGAAACATGTTTTCAGTTGTTCCCCTTGTATACTTGTTAGTCTATCTCCTACCAAAGTTAATATACTAATCATCACCTGGAGGGCATGTCTCCAACCAAGCTAGCCACCTTGCTTCTTCCCCTTTAGTTTACATAAAAAAATAGAAGTTGTATCTGGGGGGATTACTATGCCTTCTCAATGTGTCCTTTGGCCAGCATCATGTTTGGGTTTAGGATTGGGGACTTGATTGAGCAAGCTCAATCATGATTGTACCTCTTTACCTTTGGATAATCTTAATTTGCCTATCCCCAAAAAAAAAATTGTGGGTCTTGCGTCTACTAATAATGATGACCTAGGGTCATGCTCACTAAAATTACAAGATATTTTAGCATTTGGAAGGTGGTACCATGGTGCTGCTCCAAATTAATTTACCAACATCCTAATACATGTTCTTCGGATACATGGTCCTACTCTTGAGCAAGTAAAACAGACATTTGCATTGCTAACTACATTAATTTTCTTCTGTTACTATTCATTGTCAATTTTAGTGATGTCATAGTGAAATAGCTGTCTCCTTAGTTATTGTGTGATTTTGAAGGTTCGATGTCATGCTATTTCACAATTTCTGTGGACTATTATTTTTCTTTTGTTAAGAAGATGGCTCATATTTGTCAATTCATTCAGAACCCTGCGTGTTGTATTTACAAATATCCATTAATATGGTAGTTCTGAATAAATGCAAAAACTGATGATGATCGTCCTCGACCTCATCAGAATAGGGGTATAAGACGGCATTAATATGGTAGTTCTGATGCCATTTCTTGAGTAACGTATTTCTATTTCACCACTGTTCGTGATTTTCAATTGTCATTCTACATGCATAAATTGGATGCCTTTGGGAGCCATGCCTTCAGGAGAAAGAAATACTAACTGAACTAAGAAAGGAGCCAGGCAAGGAATTTCAGGTTCATTTTAATGGATTCAGCTAATGTTCGTGATTTTCAATTGCCATTCTACATGCATAAATTGGATGCCTTTGGGAGCCATGCCTTCAGGAGAAAGAAATACTAACTGAATTAAGAAAGGAGCCAGGCAAGGAATTTCAGGTTCATTTTAATGGATTTAGCTAATGCTTTCTCAGTTCTTTAAATAGGGAATGGAGACAAGGAGGTGGACTTCAGCCTTGGTTGTTTAATTATGTTCAAACAGACGTTTCTGATCCCAGTTCTAGCATTTCAGCTTCGTGAAAGAGGCAATTGTCTTTGGATGCATCATCTCCTGGTTTGGACTCATAGCATGTTGCAACTCCCGTGCAGCCTTCATCGTCAGCTGTAACAAAGGGAAATGTAACAGGAGCCAAGATCAAGAAACCTAAGGCAGTTTCGATGTATCAGGTTGATGGGAATTTACTCAACTCATTCCTTTCTGAGACATTATGCAATCCATACATCCTACTTCTCATGTTGAAGTTATACTGAAAAAGCTGGGCTGGGCAGTATAAAACTACCCAGTATTCTTCTTCAGGTCCCAAGTCTATTGTAATAAGAATTCTTCTGACTTCTGGTGCACCTTCTGCCGATGAACCAACTAAAAGAACACCACATGACCCACGAATGGAGCGAAAAATAGTGACAGTGGCCCGAAGATACTAACTTCTGGAGTACAATTCAGTGGAAGTAAGTTGATTAAGTTCTTTGTTTTTTTTTCCTAAAATATTTCAGTGCCAATTCTTTTAATTTTTAAATCATCTAAACTCGACAGGGCTTGCAAGGTCTGATTTATGACCATGGCACACAGAGAATGAGACATGAATGGTTCAACTTAAGGAGGTCAGTAGATCGTTGTCTTGTTCGATATTTGATTCGAAGTTTAGATTTAAAAAAGTTCATAAATTTGAGAGCGTTTTTTCAAAAAATAATAAAAAAAAAATAACTTAAAAATAAAAATCAACAACAATAACCATCAAATCTTATCACATTAAATGTTATTGGACTCTAATAAAGTTATCAAATAGGCCAACCCATGGCCAGAAGAATAGGCCAACCCATGGCCAGAAGAATAGGCCTATCACAAACCCGTCATATTGCCTAGCCCGTCATCCTGGTGAGCTTAGAAATCTCCAATTTAACTCAAGGCGGGATGTGAGTTAAGCGGGGCTAACCCACGAACCCGCTAAACATTTTTAAAATATAGAAAAGGTTAAAAATTTTAAGTTTGAGTTGCGGATTAGACAGGTCAAACACACAAGCAAGTTTTCTACTTTAATTTTAAAATATTTGAAAAAAAAATCTCAACTCATTGGCCAACCTGAGCATGTCATGGGACAATCTGTGTTGGTCGCAGGCTTAGACGGGTCACCCATCTTAAAATAGATTGATAAAATTTTAACTCAACTCGCGTAGATTATTTGGTGGGGCTTACTAATTCTACGGGCTAAAGTCAAATTGATGGTTATCCTTTATTATATTATCATTTATATTTAAATAAAATTTATCTTATTTTTTTTTTATATTTATCAAGTTTTTTCTCTCGTTTAATATGTGTATTTATCATAGTTTCACACTTTCTAATTCTTCTAAGTACATTCCTATACCATTTAATTTTATCTCTTGTCAATCTTAATTTTCTCTTTAATATTTTTATTTCTTATCTTGTATATTCTCATATATTTTCGCATATTCATCTTAACATCCTCATCTTTGCTAATTTTAGCTTCTCTTCTTAACATTTAACCCTTCTAGTTTTATTTCGTTCATGTGATTGAGTTGTAATTCAACATTACTTCATATAATATACAAGTTTAATTATTGTTTTGTAAAACTTTCATTTAAATATCAAAGGTAATTTATGATCATAAAAACACTTTACATTTGTTCTTATTTCAACTCTCTTATTTGTAAGATATTTCTTAATTTTAAAAAAATAAAAAATACTCCTAAAAATTTAAAATTCTGAGTTATAGATATTTATTTTATTATATTTAATATTGTTAAATTATAATTTTATATATTTTATTGTTACTCTATTAAATTTAAAATATTTCGCTTTCAGCATATTTTTTTTAGTAAGATTCGAATTTAATATCTTTCACTTGTCTCTTTCCAAAAAAAAAAACATAGATCAACTAGAGAAAATTATTATTCTTGAAGGCAAAAAATAGTAACGTTTTGTACGCGTTCATAAAAGGAATCTTTGTAAATAATATGAACCGTTGGGTGTTGTTTCATGGCATAAACGTGAATAATTAGCTAATGTTTATTCACGGATTTTAATGTCGATCAATGTGGCCATGTGGCCACAAAGGAAACAGGCCCACGCGGGCCTCAACCTTTCCTCAGGCGTTCATTAATTTTGGGATCCACGAGAAAGCTATGACTTCAACACTTTTCGTCCGTTACAATTTTTTTTGGTTCATTTTTCGACCGTCCATTACAATTTTTTATTTTTTCTATTTTGTTGGTTCATAATTTTTTGTGTCCCCGTCCTACCCGTCAAGGCTAGGAAGTTACAATATACTTTTCAGAGTACGAATTTTTTAGAAATATTATTTTTATTATATTTTCCTACTGTGAGTGTCCCGGGGAAGAAGTTAGAAGGAATAAAATGACGGGAATATCCTTTTGCCTCTCTGGTCCTTCACTTAGTTCAATTTTCACCAGCCTAAATGAATTTTAGCTCATTAGTATTATTGATTTTACGATGACAGATAAATTACAAAGAATAATTTATCTAGATATTCAAAGTATTTTATACCTGTTAAAAATTGATAAAAAATTATTAGAGCAATCATGTATATAAATATCAACTAGTGTCACTTTGTATCAGTCTTGAAACATAAGATGATACACGTGTTAAATCTAATTGAATTTAATGGTATTCAAATTTATTTAAACAGTTTTAGTAGTTATGGTGATTTTAGTAATTACAATGGTAATTGCGATAACTATTATTATAACTAGTATAATATTTTAAAAATAATTGTGATTAAATTTAAATAAATAAAATTTTAATATAATAATATTTTGGATATAATAATTTGATAAGCTACACAGTTAAATTTCTTAGCCTGGACCCGCCTATGCACGTGGGCGACTTTTACGGTTGAAGGCGCTTGTTTTATTTTTTATTTTTTATTAATAAATCGTGTGTAGTTGAGTCAAAATGAACGAACCAGCGTGGACATTTTTGGTAATTACGCATCGTCGTCCTCACGTCGTCGTCCGCAAGTGCGTGCCGAGGTGGCGGAGTCCACCGCTCTACGTGGCGTCGCATATTCACACTCCGCGTTACGTGGCTCGCTGGGGACCCAACTCTCCGCGACTGTGTAATCACAGACTGACCGCGGTGATCAACTACCCACTCACACGGAGGCACGCGTCGCCTCGGAGAGCGTACCACATTTCGAAGTTACAAGTACGTCGGAACTCGTGATTCTTCCTCACTCGTCATTTCCACGGCAAGCCAGAGAGAGCAAGAGCGATCAAGGCCACTCGTGATTCTTCCTCCCATTTCTGCCTCTCGTTCTCCGCCTTCGATCGAAGAGATCGCCGGTGAGTGCAGCTCTAAAACTAGAGCATTTCGTTGTTTCTCTCTGTCTTTTTTTTTTTTAAATAAAATTGAGTATTCTCATCCTCTCCCTCCGTCTTCCACAGAAGAGATCGCCGGTGAGTGATGCTGATTTATTCCTTCTCTCCTATCTAAACTTAGAGCATTTCTTTCGTAGTGTTTATCTTCTGTTTGGAAATTAAGTATCTGCCTCAATCAATGGATGATTTTTCGAGGAAGAACTCGGGTTCTAGCTAGTTTAGGTTTTTGAACTACATCTGTGCGATTAATGGTGCTTTCTTCCTGCTCTCCGATCTAAAACTTGGTCTTTTCGTTCGTATTTTTTCTTTTGGTATCCGTGGAAGATTTTTCGAGGAGGAACTCTGATTCTAGCTCCTTCAGGTTTTTGAACTAAATTTGTGCGATTAATGATGTTTTCTTCCTCTTCGATATGAAACTAGAGCTTGCGCTCTTCTCCACTTGCCTCCTCAGTCACCGTGCTTTGCCTCCTCGTGTTGGTCCTGGGGCGGGCTGGCTGGCTGGGGTGCTGGAGGCTGGAGGTTGGAGGCGTGCGCTTTGCCTTTTGCTCCCTGAGCTTGCGCTTTTCTCTTCTTTCTGATTTTATCGGTGGATGATTTCTCAAGGAAGAACTCGGCGTCGAGCTACTTCGTTTTGAACTAAATCCGTGTACCTCTCTCTAACTCTGTTTCCCGTGCAGCCGTTTCACCTTGTGCTTGGATTTATTTTCTGAATTGTTTTTTCATTCCGGCTTATTTTAGTCCCTTTTTTCACGTGTCTAGATCCCTTTTTGTTTCGCTACTTTCTTCTTCCTAAAGCTAGAGTATTTTGTTGTTTTTTTTCTCTTCTTTTTGTTAACTTTGTTTCTGTTCCGTTCTAATCGGCGAAACATTTGTCCAGGAAGAACTCGGATTTTAGCTACTTTATGTTTTTGAACTAAATCCGTTCAGTCAATGGTGCTTCCACATCTAACTATCTGTTTCTTCACCCCTCGCAACTTTTTTTTTCTCAAAAACAAACAAAAAAAAAGCAGCCTTCAACTTCTTCTTGATGAGTTGGTAAATCTCTGTAGCTTCTGGCATTTCAACTCAGCAAACACAGTTATTTCCTGGACGTACCATCGTGTTTCGCTAAAACTTCTTATCTTTTGAAATTTGTTCCGCTAATTATCATTCCTTTGTTGTTGTAATAATGGTGTAGATCCCCACCTTTTTGCGTCAGTCTGAATCTAATTATGTCTACATGAAGAAAATGAACGGGCTTTATGATTCTAAAATAAAATATGTTATGTTATTTACATTGTACTAGTATCCTAAGCTGAATATACCTTCAGTACAAGGAACCTCTTTTTTGGAATTCTTTTGGTAGCTTTTCCGGTGATATTTGAAATAACATGGTAGGGTTTTCTGTCTATTATATTCTTTTAATTCATTTGATTGCAGTGAGGATATCGCCATATCCATGGCTGTTGTGACTGCATCACACTTCATTGCTAAATCCCCATGGTCCAGCTACAATGGAGTTAGTGATTTGGAGGGTTCGGCCTTCCAAATCAGAAGGATCCCTTATCTGAGTAACCATACCAGTACTTTTGAAGGACTGAGATCCCGGGACCAAATGAATTCACGTCCAATGCAGTCTACTAGGCAAGTGAGGAAGGGAATCCAGCATGCTAGCCCAAGACTCTCTGTAATCTGTGCAAGTGGAATGAACTTGCTCTTTGTTGCTGCTGAGGTAGCTCCGTGGAGTAAAACTGGAGGGCTTGGTGATGTTCTTGGTGGATTGCCACCGGCCATGGCGGTAATCCTTTTATGCTCTAACTCTGGACTATATAGCCATCTCCTTGCAACAGATTGATGAATGCTTTTTAGTTTTTGTGCACAGGCAAATGGACACAGGGTGATGACTATAGCGCCACGTTATGACCAATACAAAGATGGATGGGATACATCTGTCTCAATCGAGGTATCATACTACCTTGTTCTATAAAGTTGGCTCGATTTCTTGAATCTCCATACTCAATTTTTGTCCCTGCATGCAGTTGAAAGTTGGTGATAGAATTGAGACTGTTCGCTTCTTCCACAGCTACAAACGGGGAGTTGATCGGGTGTTTGTGGATCACCCTCTCTTCCTTGAGAAGGTTTTCTTGCATGACCATGATTTTCTTTCTTGTTAATACTGCCAAGTTATTTCAATGATTAAATAAAGGGTCACAGAGCTTACTGTAAATCTGCTTCCTTCCTAAAGGTTTGGGGAAAAACTGGAGGAAAGATATATGGTCCCGTAACAGGAACTGATTATGAAGACAACCAGCTAAGGTTCTGTCTTCTGTGTCTGGTAAGTCTTCTTTGTAGATGTAAGATGCAGCCTTTCTCTATGTCCTTTACTAGCAATCAATTTGTGATTTCTCACTCTTAAAGCTCCATTTTTTTCAGAATTATGAAAGAGGAAAAAAATTCATTACGCACCCAAAATTTATATGTTTTTTCTGATTTTCCTCCTAAAGCTTTAAAATAGTCCAAATGTCCCTAGTAATTTTACTCCATAAACACTAGCGTCATTACTTCAAATAATGGAATGACGGTGAGGAGAACGGGTAGCATCATTTCCCTGGAACTAAATCCGGTTAGGGGATAAATTGATACCAGTTTTAAAACTCCATGGATGACATGAAATACTGCAGGATAACTTGAAATTTCCTCTGCGAGAAGATAGAATTGCATGCATCATGAAAACTCAATACTTTTGTCACGAAAAAAAAGGAAAAAAAAATCGAATATACACTGGTGAACATTCTTCCTTACCTCTGTAAATGCATTAGGATGGTTATACAAATTTGGAAGCTCTATTTATTTGTATTGATGAGAATTTAAATCCCTTCGAACTCTGATATAAACTAGAAGGCAGAGTTAGCTTCGATGATATGTAGCTACCAATCAGTAGCACAACCAGTGTGAAAGTATTATTTCTTTAACTGGCTTGCCAATTGCATATATAGAATATATACCATATCAAAGAATGATCTGTTATTTTCTAAGGTTTATTAATTCCCATTCATTGATCATTATCTTTTACTGAGTAACACAGATTTTAGCTAATGGGCTCATGTATTTCATGTTTGAGAGACTATTCCGCATTTGGAAGATTTCTTGAATAAAGTTCAACCTTGTTGCTATTAAATTCTCACAAAGGTGTGGATTGACTCATCCAGGCAGCTCTGGAAGCTCCGAGGGTTCCGAATCTCAACAACAGTAAATATCATTCAGGACCATATGGTATTGCTAATAGAGCTTCTGAACTGATCATATCTCTCAATTGTTTTTGTATTTTGACCATCACTTATTTCGTTTAGGCGAGGATGTTGTATTCATCGCTAACGATTGGCATACTTCTCTAATACCGTGCTATTTAAAGACCATGTATCAAGCCCATGGAATATACAAAAATGCTAAAGTAAGTTGCCCTGAAACTCGAACTCGATCTTGCTACTGATATATAATAATTGTTTTCTTGGCATTCATTCCACTGGCTTTCAGGTTGCTTTCTGCATTCATAACATTGCGTATCAGGGGCGGTTTGCCTTTGAAGATTTTTCGCGTCTCAATCTCCCTGATACATTCAAGTCTTCTTTTGATTTCATAGATGGGTATGCTCCTTCATCTTGTTCCATTGCTTACTTATCTAGAATCTTAAGTTAACCATAGGGTTTTAATTTCTTTCCCAACTGAAAATTTGATATAATATACATGCTTTGTAGCTATGACAAACCAATAAAAGGAAGGAAAATCAACTGGATGAAGGCTGGAATTATAGAATCAAATCGTGTATTGACTGTGAGCCCATACTATGCCAAGGAACTCGTCTCAGGGATTGATAAGGGTGTCGAGTTGGACAATATACTGCGCTTGAAAACCATCTGTGGCATCGTAAATGGAATGGATGTCAACGAGTGGAATCCCTCAACCGACAAATACATAACAGCAAATTATGACGCAACCACTGTGAGCACCTTCAGCGACTGCTTTTCACCTTAGTTTTAACTTGCACATGAAGCTCACAAAGATATTTCAGGTAATGGAGGCAAAGCCACTCAACAAGGAAGCTTTGCAAGCTGAGGTTGGACTACCCGTCGACAGTAAAATCCCTGTGATAGCTTTCATTGGAAGACTAGAAGAACAAAAGGGTTCAGACATTCTAGCTGAAGCGATTCCAAAGTTCATTGATCAGGATGTTCAAGTGATAGTTCTCGTAAGCAGACATCGCTTTGCTTCACCCTCTACTTACACAATCACACATCATTATACTAATGGTGTAAGATCACAGGGTACTGGTAAAAAGAAGTTAGAGCGCCAACTTGCATTGCTTGAGGACAAGTTCCCAGACAAATTCAGAGCACATATGAAGTTCAACGTTCCTTTGGCTCATGGAATCATGGCGGGTGCTGATATCCTTATTATTCCAAGTAGGTTCGAACCATGTGGTCTCATTCAGCTCCAGGGCATGAGATACGGAATCGTATGTTGCCTCTTCTTCTTTTTTTCACTTTAGTCTTCAGTAAAACATAAGAAGGGGAGCCTTATGCAACGATATACTCTGAAACTTGATACAGCCTTCCATGTGCACCACAACTGGTGGACTTGTCGACACTGTCAAAGAAGGCATCACAGGTTTCCACATGGGTCCCTTCAGTGTGGAGGTAATTAAGCACTTGCTCCAACTTGTATCGATACATCAACATGTTTCCTACTAAAGTCTGTGATTTGTTTCAGTGCGACGCTGTGGACAAGGCCGACGTGGTAAAGATTGTAGAAACAGTTAAGAGAGTCCTTATGGTTTATGGAACGCCTGCTTTCGAGGAGATGATACAGAACTGCATGGCTCAAGATCTCTCCTGGAAGGTGCGTCTTAAATCATCTTACAGATCTATATCTTGCTGCTTGCCTCTGATGATTCTTACTCTTTAACTTTCTCTTTGGCAGGGGCCAGCAAAGGAATGGGAGAAGTTCTTGCTGAGCCTTGGGCTTGAGGGTGCTGAAGCTGGAATTGAAGGCGAGGAAGTGGCTCCTCTCGCCATGGAGAACGTGGCCACTCCATGAAACTGATCGAGGTGTGTTCCTCATTGCAATTTCACAATAAATGCTTTGTAAAATAGTAGAGATATATCATCTATCACTGCAACGTGTTCTAATTTAGTTTTGTGAAATAAGCAGTGTAATCTAAGACCGTTTGTTGGCATAATGCAGATGCTATTTGTTCTAATTTAGATATTGAGAAAAAAAATTATTATAAAAAAATTATTTTAAAAATTATACTAAAAAAACACCCTGTATCTTAAAATATCTTTACCCGACATTGTTTAAATAGTTTTAACAAAAAAAATTTAATTGAAGTTAATCTAAGTAATTTTAATTAACTATTTTATATTATAATAATTATGATTAAAACTTCTCCATATT